>WYDI02013677.1:0-26509 GCA_009867235.2 Psittacus erithacus
GAAAGTCAGAAACACAGCACTGCACCAGCTACTAAGAAGGAGAAAAATGACTGCTACTGCTGAACCCAGGACAATGTACAACACAGTGAATGTATGTGTGTAATTAGGGCACATACAAATAAAAATGTGTTTGGTCTAATTGGCATGACTTTGCCTAATGAGTTTCAATAGTGTCAGAGACATTTCTAAATGGTCAAATTAACCTCTAACAATTTTAGAAATGAGGATTGATGGATTCCTGGAAAGAACTCAGTTGCTGGGCCATGTTTTAACATAGATTTTCTTACATGTATGCAGCTTAACGTAGCCAGTAGAAGATACTTAAGTTACTTCTTAATTGTAATTTTATTTTCTGTGAAAGTATAATTGCAAGTGGTTGATTTTTTCAAAATTGTGACTAAGGAAATTATGCTTTAGTGAAGTATGCAGAAGATATTCCTGTTCTCACTATAAAGTCTAAAAGACCTGGCTACACTTTAGGAAGCAAAATGCATAAACGTTAACTACAGTTGTAGACAGAAAAGCATTGTATAATGTACAAAAATTATATGCAGTGTGCAAATATGTTTATATGGCAGAGAGAAGAGTCTTATATTAGCCCTAATAAAATAAATGGAGGGAGGGGAGAAGATGAGATTTTGTGTGTACAAGGCCTTCTCTGTTTGCCTGTTTTCTTTCATATACTGTATGTGCACCTTACTTTATGTTCTTTGCCAGTCATATCTATGTCACAGTGCAGTTGTGTAGCATATTGGTCAGTTTGTTTCAGGGTGTTCAAATGCCAGCAAATGCTCCTTCATGTCTATTTAAAAAGAAATAAAATACCTCCTAAAATAATTGAACTGTATTGGTTAACAGTTTTGCAGAGGCTAAGCTCTTTCTTCTGGAGATCTACTAAAATAATGAGTTCTGAGTTTTCTTGAGGACTCTGTGCTGTTTCCGTTTTAAAGTTCAGACACTACGGCAGTCCTTAAGAGTGGCCTTTACATAAATTAAGAAGTTATAAATTGATAGAATAGCACAAATATTTTTTTGTTTCTTCTTTCACAACCTGTGTAATAATCCAGAAATAAAATTTACATGCTCTTTAAATCCTGTAAGACAGTTTCCCTCAGCATTATTTTCTTTCTTATTTAATTGGCATAATAGGTTTAGGATTTTTAGTCTACCTTTATTTTCATTTTGGTAGTTGGTGCTTGGCAAAAGCTTTTCAGCTGTCATCACATAAAAAAAGAAATAATTGAAGCCGTCAGCAGAAAACAAAAGTTCAAAGAGCTGTACCTCTTCTTTCATACTTTTTAGGTTCTAAAACTTTGTTTGAAGGTGGTAATGAGGAAGGAAGTTTGCCTGTGACCTTTACATGGATTTCAGATAATAACACAAGGACTTAAGTAAATTTTATTTTCCAAATGGGCAAGAATTTTACTTTTGACAGTTCTTCTCTTTATTTAGACTTGTTATAATTATCAGCATCAACACTCTAAAATGCTTAGCTCAGCGTACAGTGGATATGAAGTCAGCTGTAAAACTGCCGTCTTGATTTTAAAGGATATAAATGATTACAGCGCGTTCTCAAGAGCAGCTGCAAGTTGAGCCTAGGATATTGATCTGGAACTCCTTGGCTCTTCTGTATGTTATGTGAATCTCATCCATTTCAAACACCATATATTAGGATGACAACTTTTACATTATGTTTTTTTCTGAAGCTAGCTCTATGACCACAGTATGACTACATGATTTTTTTTCATTTTGACAAATTGCAGTAGTGTCCAGTAAAGTTCATAGCATTTGAGGACAATCTTTGACTTCTTTCAGAGTTACTTCTAAAAATTACTGTACTACTGCTATAAAATTTTATAATTTAATTAGTAAAGCTGTTAACAAAAACATGAAAGCACATAAATCCACATAGGGTTCACTCTGAAAATCTAGGGAGTTTTGCTTCTCTTGACAATTGTTTTCTGCTTGCCTATCAGGAGCAGATGTTAAGCCTGGGTGGAGCAGGCCATTTTTAGTCTTAACTCTTAATTTGTGGTAGAGAGTTTTACTATTCTTTGTGTTATGACACTCTACAGTTAGTATGTGTTTTTAATATGCCTGGTCATGAAACTTTTTCTTCTAGTATTATTTCATAAGACATGTTATTTCTAAATCAAAAAAAATGGATATGAATTTCAGTTTGCTCTTTATATGTGTAACCAACTAGGTCAAAACTTTAATACAGCCTTTTATATCATTTATCTCTTCCAACATTTTATTACATTCTGTATTTTTAAGAGAGATCACCTTGAGAAAGAAATCATCTTTTTCCTTGGAAGTTAAACAGCGATTGAGTATACGCTCCTTAATTTTCCTGTGTTGTATGCACACCTTTCTGGATGTACAGTTATGCTGATAGTAAGGTGCTTACTGCAGTATAATTTATTCTTGAAGTACTAGAGCTAAATGGCATTTTGATAATTATATAAAAATTTTCTTAGCGTAGAAAATTAAAGTAATTACATTACCTTAACATGAGTGCAGTTGTACTATTTCATGTGAAAGCTTCAACCATTATAGCAGCTGTGTAGGTTTTATATGGTAATCAAGGATAAAAGGAATAAGTTCATAGTACAAGTAAACAGTTGTTTTCAGTCTCTGATCCTTTAACTTTGTACTTCATGACCCCACAGTTACTTTATTACTATACCCTTGCCTGGTACCATCTTGATCCTGCAGAGAGTTAAGAGTGCTTAATTTTATGCACAAGGGACTTACATGGTGCTGTTCTAACTTCAGACATGTAAGTGCCTTTATAAACTTTTGCAGAAACCTTCGTTAGAAGTTGCTGCTGGACTCCTTTGTCTTCTTTCACCATTCCCAATTAAAGATAAATACTTCCACCTTTGACAAAATGCAAGTCATTAGAACTTAATAATTAAAACAGCTTTTCATTGGGCCACCTAAATTATGCCGGGCTAACTGGAGTAACTGTGTCATTGTCAGTTGTGTTCTTGTCCTGCATCAGTCCATGGTATGTGATCTCCTTAATGTTTTGTACAAAATTGTGGAATGGTGCCTACTAAGTTAGATGGTCTGCTCTCTAAGAAGGAGTCTTGGTCTGTTTGGCTGTCAGAAGGAAGTAATGGGTTGCTCAGCCCTATATATATTGCTACTTTACTGAAGGTCTTTGTTTAGGTGGAAAAAGGTGTTCGTAAATTAAAGATGTTTGCAATATGCTTGGGATGCATTATCTGATAGTGAGTTCTTCCAGTATAAATCTGATTCTCTGACATAAAATTATAATAGCATTACATAATTCTTATTATTTTCCTCCTTTCTCCTCTCCTCCCTCCTGCCTCTCCCCGTGCCCTTTAAATAGTCTACTGTCTTCAAATTCGTACTCTAAAATACATTGCAGTTCATGGAAAAATCCTTCAGCTGACTTCGAAGCAAAAAGGTTTTTGGCAAGTGTTTGCCACAGTCAGATCTGTAGCATTTAGTAATGTATGCTGAAAGAATTTTTAATTGCTCAGAGGAAATATAATGCCACACAACAGTAATCTGGACGCATGCACAGTGAAAAACTAATTTTCTGTAATTCTTTACATACACCAAGTTACTAATTGCATTATTACTTGTGTCCAGTGTAATTCCTAGGAATTACTTTTCTTGTCCAAATCTGCAAATGAGCAGCAGAGTTAATGAGGGGTAATGCCTTAATGTTTTCCTTATCTATATCTAATTGCAGTAAGGCTGCATCTACGTAATTTTCTGTATTTCACTATTCAGTTATAACATTTTGCAGTAAGTGTATGAATGTGTTTATGACTAGGAGCTGTCTAGCTTTCCTTTATTCTTAAGGTTAACATCTAAGGAAAGCCCATGCTTTGTCTTGTTTTCTTCCCATTTTGCCTTGTAGAGGGCATATGACCATATCCAAAGCCTGCAGTGAGTGTTCAGCATCTGAATGCATTTGTGTCAAACGGCTGCAGTGATAATAAGCTGCGGATGATGCAGTCTGCATTGTTAAATCTTCAGGGAGCTTTGCTCTGATAAACCAAGCTTCATTCCGCTGCCGCATTTCAAAGAATAAAGGCAGCAGAAATGAGCAATGTTATAAATCCAAGATTAAGTTAGAGATGCACAATGCAGAAAAGAGCTTTTTGATCCATGACTAAATACACAATTTTTCATGCCTGTTGTCTGTAAGAAAATAAATTGTAATCGTACAGAAAATTGCTTACCTCCCTCAACTCCTTGCAGCTTAAATCTGGGTTCAGTAGGAAGGCTGTCAACCAAACTTCTTGCATTTTCACTGTGTTCCCCACCTTTACAAAATATTTGTTTCCATGAAATAATTAGCATGTTTGCGCTGTGGCACTGGTCTGGAAAGATGCACAAGGAAGAAATCCAGTTCAGTAGATTCTTACCTGATAGTTTTCAGCAATGTTTTAATAGCCCAGATACTATTACAAGGCTTGACAAATAGTTTTAGCAGTGATTATTTACATAAACTGGGAGCCTTCAATCTTTGAAGTATTTAAGTAATCTCATAAAATTTCAATTTATGCAGTATGATACTACTTCCTTATTGCACTGGAATCAAGAATGTACTGATGTGAGTGTCAGGGCTGAGAGCATTAAAGATGTAGTGTTGCCACAGTATTGCTTTATTGTTAATGACAGTTGAAGAAGTGACGCCTTTATCCTGCTTCGGTTTTTTGGTTTTGTTTTGGTTTTTTTCCTGTGTTTTAAAGGTATTGTGAATTTCTATTGCTTTTCATCATTTTCTACCAAGAAACTGATATAACTTCTCTCATAAAGAAGCACAATGCGAATCTCTAAATAACTAGCTATGGCGACATTGAGTATGGATAGCATTGGATCTGAAGTTGGTTGGTTTTTTCTTTTCTTTCTTTTTTCTTCCCTTCTTGTTTTCCTTCTCTGCTGAGTAATTGTCTAAAACTGCTGCCAATGAAGCTCTGGCTATAGCTTCTGGCTATATAGCTCAGGAGGATATCTAGTTTGTTAGGGTGTGGGCATAGTGAGTTTGTTAAGCATTAAGAGATTTTGACCTTTTTTAGATGTTCCCTATTTGAATAAAATTTGATGGCGTGCATGCAGAGAATTTTTTTCTTTCTATGGTCTTATTTATAAAACCTGAGCCTCAGTTTCTGAATGAGGACTGGTAACACTAATTGGCACTGCTGCAAACTTTGTCTCAGCAATAATATCTTCTTTCTTCCCACTTCTAGCTCTCCCAAAAGATGCAGACAGGTTCAGAGCCTAAAACTGCCTTGAAACTTAACTCCTGCCAATAAGCTATATATGACACTGAGCTAAGTGGCTAGCTTAGTGTGCCTTTAACAAATACTAACTTGTTTCAGCCTGAACTCCTTGACTGTGTGGCTTGCCACAGCACATGGAGAAATCAGCATGCCTTTTATATAATTCTTGGCAGCATGGAGAAGCTCAGAGCTGCATAAGAATCTTTGTCAATTTAGCCCTTTGTTAGCAGGGTGATTTGTTGCTTCAGCAGAAAATATGAATTTAAAAGACTTAATTTCTAAACAGATACTAAAAAAATAGATTTTTCTGAAACCTTGCCTCCTAGTGCTTTTGTTGGAATAAGGAGAGAAGTGAAACTTAGCAAAATATGTATGTATATGTATTTTTTTTTCTTTGTCTCATTGTGTTGTAAACATTTGTATTTTGCTAGTAGAATCAGATCAAGTAAACTGTACCTGTGGTAAAAGCTGTTGCAACCATAGACTTTCAGAGCTGTATCTCAGTTTCAAGAAATAAATCTTGATGCAGTAGCTATAAAACTACTTGCCGAATTTTCATTTTTTTTGTAGTTGCCCTTCAACATTGTTCAACTGTTAGTTTGTTATGTCTGATAATTTTTTTTCTCATGATTTTCTTTATTTGGAGACTCTGTAAATTGTGGAGAGAATTTAGATAAAGTAGTATTGTTTTTATATGTATCATATTTAGAAATTCATTGTTTTGTAAGATTATGTCCATACCTTGGTTATGTCCAGACTAGTTTATCAATTTGTCAGACCAGCAGACTTAGCGGAATGTTTAGGTTGATGTATGTTGCTACAACTAAGTGAAGTTTATCTCATGGCTATTACTTAGCAAAAATATTGCACAAACACTTGTTGCTATTGAACTGATAAGAGGTGCAGAGTTCCATTAAATACATGATTAAATATTTAATTCTGCTGTATGGTCAAAAAAATGTAGCAGATAATGAGCAGAGATGACTATTTTGATAGACATTATATGTCCATAACTTTAATGTGTTGGAGGTGAAATTTTGCTGCAAAGTTCACTCTGTCATTTCCTAATGACAATTCCAAGTGTCAATACGACCAACAGCATGTTCCTTGCATAAGAAACAAGTGAGGTCTGTTCTTGTACTGTTCCTGTGAAATTGGCAGGATAATACAGTGGACAAAGAAAGGAGCAGAGGAATCCATATATGTCTGTGTATGTTTGTCTTGGGGAAAAGAAGTAGGTGGGTTGTTACTCATCCAGAATCTGTGGATACACGTCTGCAGTAATCGACACAACACATCATCAGTGAGTTAGCTTGAGGTCCTGGATGGTAGGTCTCATTGGTAACAGGTCAAATCTGTTACATCTAGATTGCCTAAAGAGGTTACATTCAACTAGCTGAAACTTTGAAAAATTGCTAACTACAACGTTATTTATGTATTTATTTATTAATTAAAAAGGCTGATGTCCTGGACATGTCCTTTTCTGCAGTACTGACCTGCAAAAAAACCAACCAGCCCTATTTCTTTCTGAAGAAATACTAATACAAATTCTTAACTGGGGGATTTGTTCCAAAGTGCAAAAAATGAAAAAAAGTAGAGACCAGTAATTATCTCAAATTATGCAGTAAATAAAAGTCAGGTTTTTTTAACCATAATTTTAAAATAAAGTTACCAATGTAACATATTTGGTTGCCACTTAAGGGAATATGCTTTTAGTTATTATCTGGGGTTCTCTGTTCAATTGCTCTTTCTCTGCTTCTTGACTTCTGATATTTGTGGTTTTCAAAGCCTGTATCCACAGGGCATGATAGCATCATAATGAACAATAACAGAGCAAAAGGTAGTATAACATATTTTAAGTTGTCACAGACAATATGGCCAGGAGGGACTATTGTTGCCTAAGCTTTAGGTTAGCACAGAACATAAAACATCACTGGCTGAACTCCATCCTAGACTGCCTCTAATCTTTGAAGTGAAAAGAAACAAAATTTTTGATCTGAGTATTTTGTCCTAATTCTGATAATTGAGCCTATTTAAGGATATATATTCATATCAAATATGGATAAACATTTAGTGTGAAATTGTTCTTAGAAGTATTTAATATATGTGTTCTTTAACTTCTGAAACTCTGAAAAATGAAGGCCTATGACAGTCATTGCACTTCAATGAACTCTATTTCTCCATTCATTGTAGTTAATCCGCACAGCTTGTGTGATTGCTTATTGCTTTTAGTGTTTGTGATTTAGATATTTATTTATTTATTTATTTTTAGGCATGGTATGTTGTTTTGAGAACAATATGATTACATAGCAATAGATTAGAAGCTCTCAGTGGGGGTTTTGGACTGTTATGCTATATTAGCTTTCATAATAAGGAAATGGAGGATGGAATTGTTTTGTTTCTTTAAGGCAGCTGTAATCTTTTCTCATGTTTCCTTGTAAGCAAGTTGTAGAGAAAGTGAAATTCAGAGTAGGGGAGGTGGTGGCAATATGGTGAATCAAGCTTCAAAGGATGGGAGTTGCCCAGGATCAGTTCAGAGGGGTAAGAGCTGAGACCTGAAATCTGTGGGTTGCTGGGTCCTGCACGTTTTTATAAGGTGGATTCCTGCTTCTTTGTGCTGCCAAATGCTTTTTGCCTTCCCTTTCTAATTCACAATACTCTGAAGTAAATCTCAGGATTTTTTACTTAAGCAAACTGTGTTCTGAGATTAAACAATGGATAAAGTGTAAGAATAAATCTAGGTTCTTAAATTAGATATAACTTTATATTAGACATAACATATTTAATTTACATTTCATATTTAAATCCTACACATCAAGTCATTTAGAAATTCAGAAGTGAAGAAATGAGAATTGTTCAAGTACTCGGTATGGAGGCTTTCAAAATAAAAATTTGTATATTCCATATTAGAAACATTTCGTTAATAAGCTTTAAAAGCATGCTAGGAACTAATTTGGTGCCAATTCAATGTGAGCAAGAGTTGTTTAAAATTGACTTCAGCAGATTCATGTTTACTCATGATTTGATGATGTTTCCTCCACAAGAAGGTTGTGCCTTCTGCCACAAAATATAGTCTTCATTAAAAATAAATTAGCTGTCATATGGCTAACAAGCCTGAGGGACTTACTAGTGTGACGGTGGATAAATGTTAACAAAGACACAAGTGAGAAGAGACTTCATGATTCATAGCATGCACTTCTATGTGTAAGGACTCCTAATTGAGGAGATTTTGTTAGGAAACATTCTTTAGATTTTTTTAGTTAGTTTAGTAAAGAAAATGATCTAGTACACGGAAACCAATAAAAGAAAAGCATTTATTTTAGTAAGGCTGATTTGCCTTAAGGTGTTAATGAAAAAATACGCTTAAGGATGCAAAACAAGTGGTGTAGTGACAGAGCTTCAAATGCAAAGTGCCTGATATATATGAAGGGCAACTTGGCACGGTTTTAAGGACCTTTCTCTTTTGATAACTCTAATACTGAAGTTAAAATTCTTCGCATGAACATTCCTTAACATAGCTGTATTCTAGGAAAGGGGTTGGATGAATTATGTAATGTAATGAAACGTCTGGTGAAGGCTTGTCAGATATTACCTTTGATAAGTTTTTTCATGTAAGGCGAAGATGCATGGAATGTTACTGTCAGTTTAAAAGCAGCAATCCTTGTTGTAGATGCAAATAGAACTGGAGGTATCTGCAATGTTAAGAAAAACTAGATGGTGTCATGAGCCCCATATTTCATTGTGGTTGCCAGTCTCTTGCTTGCTCCCAACCTTGAATAGGATAGGGAGAGAACTGGAAAAGCAAAAACAAGAAAAAAAAACTTGAGACAAAATAAAAGGAGGTTAAAGTAAACGAAAGGTGAGACCTCCCCTCCCTCCCACCAAGTGCTGCAAAGGCCGCCTCCCACAGCAGGCTGATGCCCAGCAAGTCTTCAGGCAGTGGATCCTTTGGAAAGACTGTACTTCAGTTTTTATTGCTGAGGGTGATGGTTACATTGAATGGAATATTCTTTCTGTCAGTTCAGTTTAGCTGTCTTGGCTGCATCCCCTCCCACCCTCTTGCCATATCTAGCTTGCTTGGTGGGGTGCCCGAGTGAGAAGCAGACACCTTTGATACCGTGCAAGCACTGTTCAGCAATATCTAAAACACTGGTGTGTTATCCCCACATTGTTTTTGTCACAAATCCAGCACAGCATCTTATGGTCTACTACAAAGAGTATTAACTCTGTCCCACTGAAACCCACTGTACTCAGTGATCCATCCAAGACCCTTCCTAAGGCACTCTTTCTGTAGTGTGTAAATGTTTAAAGTAGTTGCTTAGTCTTGTTAAGTAAGGTCTCAGTTCTTCGTGTTCATGATGAGTAGCACATCCATTTTCCTCATAATATATGAAGAATACAACTTCAAGCATTTTAAGTTAATTTTAACTTAAATAATGAAACATACAGAAATGGAATTCTTAGAATTCAGTAAAACTGTTGCATCAGGTTCTTCATGTACATTTTTCTGCTGAATGTGTGTATTTGCAAAGTATTAATGATATACATTTATTATGTACAATATAAGTAAAAATAATATACATTTTGCTGTGTCATCTTGTTTTGAAGAGCAAGACTGACTCTGTAAAAGGAGTATGTATTCTGTCTGCCTTGTCCTGAAGGGGAAAGTATTGTGATTGATTCTCTTCTTTCCTATGCTAGTATGTTAAACTCAAAGAACCAAAGTGTGTATTTGCTAGCAAAAGGTGAGTTTAAAATGCATAGTACTGCATATTAGTATCAGAATTTTATAAAATATTTTCAGTTGCTGTTCACTTGTGGCCTTTTATGAAGGGTATTTAGTGTTTTTAACCGCATTGCTTACATTGCAGCAGTTTGCGATGGGACCACTGCCCTTCTCTTGCAGCTGCATAGAAGACTTCTGGCAATTCTAGCAATTGTGTACCTGAGAAATTTATATGCAGTATGTATATATTCTTTAATGAGTTTTATCTTCTTTGGGAGGAGTTTTTGTAATGGCATAGAGTGATTGCCAGGGGTTCTCCAGTGGTCTCTTTGTGGTCCCTAGAACATCTGATTAAAGCTGTTCCAGAGTAAGACAAGAGTAAGAAATTAATAATGTAGGGTTACAGCACTTGACAAAAGATCATGGATTGATTACTGAGTATTTCTAATTTTCTACTAAAATCTCCATTTCTCAGAATGGGGACAGCTGACCTTCTTTCTTAGTTTCTACATTTTGTGGCTATAAATAGTGGTATTGCCTTGAACTCTAAAGCCATTTTTAAGAATTATACTTTTTTTCTTTTTTTTATCAGTGCAAGGCAAACTAGAAAAATCAAGCAAGCGCTAGATATTTAATATCAGAACATTAATTCTAGATCTGTTTTAGTGGAGGACAATTTGTGTATAATTTTTCAGGGCAATTCCTCACTCTGCTGTTTGGGGTGAAGAGCAAAAAGACAAATCTTTCCAATTAAGATGGTGAAATATATTTCATATCGATGGAGATGTGATGTGTTTCTATCCATCATGGCTTGCTTTCTTTTAGTGTCTGAATGATACTGAATTTGACTTAATGCTTGTTCACTACCTCTGTCACTTAGCTTTGGGGTTTTTTTAAAGTCTTGATGCTGGGTTTTGGTTTTTTTAACAGGTTTTCCTTCAACAGACCTGAATAATGACTTGTGTCTATCTCATTGTTAAAAATAATTTTGGATAATAATTTTTGGATGCTTATTCCTGGGATAAACTACATCACATGACTTGGGTACTGTGGAAGAAAAATGTAATAGTTAGCAGTTAATGTTTCTTGATTAGTATTCTCTTCCTTCACTGTACCCTACAATCTAGTCTGTCATTCATTTATTTGTACAGATAGATTTCAGTGATCATCTACCTGTTTTGCATTTAATGTGGATTTAGTGCTTATGAAAGTTGCAGGAGGTTTTCCTCTCTGCAGAAGTCGGTCTGAGCATCTTACAGTGTGCATGGGATTTTTCTTTGCCTATATCATGTGCCACAGCTCTTCCACTGAAAAACCACATGTAAGAATGAAAAATAAGTTTTACGGTGGTTGGTCTTTTTATTTATTTATTTATTTATTTATTGTTATTTTTAATTGTTGTATCTTGTTATTTGTTTTTTTTTGGGGGTGGGTTTTATTTCTCTTACTTTGCATATTTTTTGTTTTGTTTCTTTGTTTTTTTGTCTTCTTGAAGACATTGGTGTCTCAGCTAAGGTTGCCATCAAAAGTGCTAATTATTTTTAAATATAGTAGTTATTTTTAGCTTGTCCCCAGCATTGAGAAGGAATTAAGGCAGGATTTCATCAGAGTCCATCCAGACTTGTTTGCTGAACCCAGGTTTTAAATGAAATATTTTAGCATTAATGAATCCACTTGTGAAGAAACCAGTTTCATCAGAAAACGTAAACCTTCTGTTGCTTAGAACTTAGGTTGCTTATGTTGATGTTTTAGTTAAACATTCGATATGTCTTGCAGTCCTGAAGTGTGACTTGCAGAGCCTACTGTTAGAAGGATCCTGAAGGCATCATGCTCAGAGGCAGGATGGCAGCCTCCAGTGCCAAGCAAAGGAAGGCAGCAGCGCTGTTCTCTGAAGAGGGTCTGCTATCGTCTGTCCAGATGTTGCATGACTGCTCTATCAGAGATTCGAGTGGATGGCCAAATGTAGCTGTCATACGTAGGGGTGTTTTTCCATTATGTTTAGTGGCATATGTTTAATCTATTGCGAAGAGTACTACATAACTGATTTTTGTCAGTCAGTGACCCAGGATGAGGCCTATTTAAGATGCCCTGAAGGTGAAAACTGTAGAGACATCTGGATATTTGGGATTTCATTCTCAAAATCTGTATTCACCTAGTTTCTGAGCATTACGGGTAGTTGAATTTGCTCTTTTCTGTGGAAGGAGCCCTAAAAAGAACGTTTTTGGGAAGCAGGAGTTGAAGAGGCTTTCCGCAAGCTAAACTTCTAGACTATTCTTTTTCTAGATGTGGCAAAGAGATGGGAAAAAATAAAATTGCAGTCTAGTAATCAGGCTGCTCAAAGCCTCTAAGAAAAAGCTTAATGTGCTGAAAAGTGTCATTTCTTCAGCTTTTGATAGGCTTAAAAAAAAAAGGTAAATATTTCTCATGTTATTGGTATGTGAATACTTCTGATAGAACTTTTTCTGATTGCAGCTTGTAGCAGAGGAAAAGCAGCATTTGCAGTTATTCAGTAAACGAGTTCAGGGATCTGAGAAGAGAAGGGAAGAAAACATGCTAAACAGTTCTACTTTAAAACAGCGGGTGTATCGTTTTGTCACTGATACTACTGCCGATTGTCAAACTCTCACACTTCAGTTTTGCAAACCTGATTATGGATTCAGCCAAGTATCTCAAAGCAGAATTATTCCATGATTGTCATGCATGATTGTCTAGCAATGATTGTCATTGCTAGAGGTTTGCTGTGCAAGTGGAAAATCCCTATTTGTGACATTAAAGTAATTAATGCAGTTTTTTAATTATAGAATAATATTTAATAGTAAGAGACAGATTTCATTTCTGCATGAAATTGCACTATAGAAATCTCAGAGATAATTTGCAGTTGAAACTGATTTATTTTACAGTTTTTTAAGTTGTAAATTACATGTTGTATATGTTACATTCAGAGTATTAACCTCCCAATAGAGTAATATTAATGCTCTTGTGCAAATTGCTAGCAGAACTCAATCTGTTTGGGGAAACTATAAGTAAAATGAGGCAGAGGAAGGTATGATAGAGAATGTGTTTTATGAGGTAAATGGGAATATTGTGACTTCTAAGTGTAAAAGTTTTAAGGCCAATAGGAAATTTAATTGCTCTGAGCAGAGTAATGCATCAGTGAAAAAACGGAATTACTGAAGCTCAGGAACTTTTTGTTATGTGAACATATACACTGAATTAAAAATGAAATCTAACCATCGTAACGATTAGCCTCCCAGTTCAGATCTGTGTAAGAGAAAGCAGGTGCATTTAAGATGGATGGAGTTTTAGGGACTATTATGATGTGTTATCTTCAATAGCAGGGGATTTATTCATTGATCCAGTCAATTTATTGTAGTATTTCTTCCATTATCATAAGCATCTCCATTCTAAGACCTATTTTTTTTTTTTTTTTTAAATGTTACAGTATAGTTTCAGTGGTGGAAATAATTTCTGATAATATTTTATTACTTTATTGTCTTTATCACAGACTTTCAATGCAGGTTTTTTGATTCCCCATGCTGAATAATACTGCCACTAATACTTCTGCTTCAAAACTGTGTTTTAAAGGTGATATTTAAACAGTAGCTGTGAGGCAGTTGGGTAATTAATAATTTAGGAACTTAATGCCATGCAAGATTTTGCTACCCAGTTGTCTCTTTGAGGCAGTGAATTTTGTTCTGATAAACAGTGGATAAATGTCTTGTGCGTGGTGCAATACAAGGAGAAGGGATTTAGGTCTTTTTCTATAAAACCCCAGAGGCAGATGAGTGCTTCTGCTGTTGGGTAGGCAGTCCATGTGAGGACTTTTACCAGTCTAGGGAAACTGTACTCTGCAGTAGATTGTCACTGAAAGCTGCCTGAACAGCCCAAAAGCTTCTGATCAAAGCATAAAAGAACACCAATAAAAGCAGTGAAACCTGTTAAGAGATGGCTCACTGAGTCTAAGCTAAGCTGGCTGCCTCCTCCCCCAGCCCCGCCCCCCCCCCCCCATATCATGAGACACTGCCATTTCTGTTAGTGTTATAAAATCTCTTGGTGTATATGCATGTTTATTTTCGTTCAGTGTATTTACAGAGCGGTAACCCTCAGACATTTATCATACTTCAGATCCCCGTTATGTTACACACCGCACAGATGCATAACAAAAATGCAGCTCTTGCTATGTGTTTTTATGTTCCAAGCATAAGATAAAATGGACTGCAGAGGCAGATGAGACGTGGACAGGCATACTGCAAAGGGAGACGCACGCGTGCAGGCAAATCTATCTTAGCAATCCCCTCACTTATTGTATGGCTGTCCAAAGAACAAGCAAACACTATAGTGGGAAATAGATTTTTTTGTCATAAGTGTCTGTTGCCTTTTGAGAGCAGTATGATCAACACAAATTTTGAAGCAATGCAGCATTTGCAAGAATCTGTTTTCATTTAAATGGGCCATCTGATTTTGCATGCATTACATAAAGGTAATGTTAACTTTTTGACATAAATCTTAATGCTTGTTGCTTGTTATCTGGGAGAAATCCTTTGGGAACATCACTGCCCTTCTAAGGGAAACTGTTGCTTTGAAAATCGTGTATAATGCAACCAAACAAACATCATTAGTTTTATTAGTAATGATGACTTTAGCCTTCAAATATATTCCTAGTGTCAGATTAGTCTTTATTTAAAAGTTGCTTCAGGGATGCCTTTTCTTTTTCCCCTACCACAATTGCATAGCAGATCTCTACCAACAACAGTTGTTTACTCATAGAAAAAGGGAGACTACAAGGATGCTGGAGAGGGACTCTTCATTAGGGACTGTAGTGATAGGACAAGGGGTAACGGATTAAAACTTAATCAGGGGAAGTTTAGGTTAGATATAAGGAAGCAGCTCTTTACTGTAAGGGTGGTGAGGCACTGGAATGGGTTGCCCAAGGAAGTTGTGAATGCTCCATCCCTGGTGGTGTTCAAGGCCAGGCTGGAGAGAGCCTTGGGAGACCTGGTTTAGTGTGTAGTGTTCCTGCCCATGGCAGGGGGGTTGGAACTAGATGATCTTAAGGTCCTTTACAACCCTAACTGTTCCATTATTTTAAATTCATGTTAAGTAATGCATGTATGTGTTTCTAGTTCTATGTAATGGTTTTGAAAATGTCAGTTGTATTGCTTTTATTTTTCATTATGATATGTCCCTGTTCAGCTTACTCTGTTCTTTAAATTAAATTTGAGCTGGCAGTGATCTCCTACAGTTTGTCTACCATGTTAGGGTGAAAAAGGATATGCAGGTGTTTTTTTTCTTCATTCATTCTTCTGGCTCCCCAAAAATGCTGAAGCTGATAAAGGATCATTGCTGGAGGCATTTCCAAAACCTAGGAGACAAAGGGAAGCCCTATATAGCAGGAACTGGCTTCTGGTTAACATTATACTGTGGTTAACATTATACTGTGGTTAACATTATACCCTGAATGTAGTAACCGTGTCCTCTTAATTTTCGTTCTTCTGTTCATTATAATTTACTCTTGAAGATCAGCTTTTCCACTTACAACTTGATCCAAGTTGTCTGCGCCCCTTATGACCAAAGCCTGAAGACCATCTTTCCTTAGGATTCAAAGACTAATTCTTTCAGGAACCAGTCACAGCATCAAAAAATTGTTTCTGCATCTTCTCATGTGACGTTAGTCCAGACTGGGTAGTTGAAATTTACTACTTCTGCATGTCTTGACTTTGTTCTGTGTCAGATAATGCTTCCTGATCAAAGTCATTGTTCTTCTCAGGGAAATGTTATTATGGTCACATAATGTGATTGCATTACTTACCTATAGTATTGACGAGGCGGTGTTTTGTTTTTGCCTTTTTTTTTTTTTTTTTTTTTGTTAGTTTGTTTGGGTTTTAATTTTTTTCCCACTAAGATTTTTTTTAACTGTTTCATGTTTATTATACTTTCTGTACAGTCTCACTTCTCCACCTGCAGATACTGTTCTGTCATTTTGATACTGTTGTAGAAGCATTTATGTTTCTTCACATTGTTCTTTAGCATTAACTATTCATGCAAAATAAGATGTGATAGCTCTGTGATTATACTGAAGGATAGGTCTGGCCTAGCATTAATAGTTTGTCATAAACCTGAACTGTTGAATATCTAAAACATTCTTTTTTAATAAGTCTTGAAACTTCAATGAATTCAAGTAGTATCTTTTAACCTATGCCAACATCAGTTGCTATTATTCAATAGATATGTTTTTTCTTTTTTTTTCTTCTTTTTAAACCTACATAATTGCTTCTATTTACTGCTGCCATATGCTGGTATCTTCTGGTGTTGAAATAGTGATTGTTTCTTTATCGCTAATTCCAGCATTTTAGTTAATGCTTTGTATTATTAGTGGAAATACTAAGGTTGTATATTTTTGTTTGTTTGATCTAAGTTCTAGAACAAAAATACCACATATTCCTAGTAAGCTAAGGCCTTTTTGTTCTTAAGGAGAAAAATCAGCCACGAGATAAAGGAAGTATCCCTTAGCAAGTATTATTCATTCAGAGCGTACATTAGGGTTAAATCTGAAAACCAGAGATGTGAATATATAGGAATATAAATATTAAAATGTTTATCCTTCCTCGATTAGATAAGAGGTGAGGGAGTTAAATAGGTCTTCCGTCTAGTTTTCATTTTAAATCATAATTTTCAGAGTTGTTTATGGTTTCTTGATGAGACTAGAGAAAATAATCATGGGTTGTTATAGGAAAACTAGCTTTTTTTCTTCATGTATTTAGAAAAAATTCTTGCAAAGCTCAGAAGATTTAAAACTATTAAGAGAGTTATTTTTTTGTCTATAGTCAGTCAGCATTACAAATAATTGAATTAAGCACTGTTCTGTTTTTACAAGTGAGCTCTTACCTGTATTTCAGTTGTATCTGTACTTCACAGATGCGACTTTAAACTTTAGTTCAGTATGCTTATTACTTATAAATGACACCTAATATGGAAGGCTCACAACTGGGGTATCTTGAAGAGTGAAAATTTTTTTTACAGTACTAGTGCCTTGGAAATTACATTGTAAATCAGAGCTTAAAACCAGTGAGATGGTTTTGCCAGCTGAAGTATGAGATTTTTTTATTGTTGTTTGGTTGGGTTTTGGTTTTTTTTTTTGTTATGCTGTGTCTGAAATCACATGGAAACTGCTTAGATCCTGCATTAACTGTTGATAGAACAACACTGTCATAAATGTTTCTTATTTATTCCTTTGATCTCAAATTGCTTCACGAAAGAGAGGAAGAACCCCTGTAAAGTGACTGGGAAAATAGTTACAGAGAACTGGCATGATCTTGTGAGGATATAGGACTGAGTGCATACTTTGATAGAGTTAAAGCTTACATTTTGACTTGTCTATTCACTGTCTCCCATCAGACCTGTTCTGTTTCTATCTGTGGCTAAACAGAGCCCAGGCTCAGCAAAACTTTTGGCTTAACTTCCCATTTATTTGGAGTAATGTAAACACTGAAGAGCTAAATGCTTTTTTGAATCCAGGCCTCTGGAGGTTGCTTCTTTTTTTTATTTCAGAGTCTTTCAAAATAATTCTGATTATTGCAACGAGCTTGCTCTCTGTAATGATCTGTTGAATTGCTAAAGACAAATCAGCTGTCTGGGCTACCGGCTGGGCTGTTTGGTTGGCATATTGAACTGCAGATTGTTACATATGTATTAGAGATATTATTTTTGTGTTGTTATTGCTCAGTTTGTTGCTTAACTGACACAGATGTTTTCCTAAACAGATTTTAACTGTGTCTAATTACCCAAGCATAGTCTAAATAATTCCATGGATAGTCCGCTGTCTTTGACGGAGCAGGGACCATGTAAAAGAGATTTTAGTCTTCTAACAACATGTAAATTGATAACTCTGGTAATTTAATCAATTGAAGAGAGGTTCCTGTGTTTTAATGTTGAAGAACAGGAGCCAACCATCATCATCATCCATCATCATCTATCTGAGTGACACACTACGACTTATATGTTGGTCATCTTGGTGTCAGGGCTTTTCCCCTTGCGCCTGTAGATGAGGACCCACTGTTGTGATGTCTTCTGAAGAAGCAGAATTATTTTCTTTCCAAGTCTGCCTCTGTTCTTTCATCTGTAACGTTTTAAAGATTGTGTTTATAGCGTGCTTCATTTTTCAGAGATGCTTGCATTTTCAATCCATACTTGGCCTCTGTGTTTGAATGTTCTCATTTCTCTTTGCCAGTTTTTTGGCTTATAAATACTGTTTTGATTTCTAGGGTTTCTCTGTTGTTTGGCAGTTAAGTATTAACAGTTTAATGTTAAATTTGCATAATAGCAAGAGTGACTTGAGCACTTTCATTTGAAGCAGGAGGAGACGTAATGTTTTTTCTTTTGTGACTAGAGGGGTGGAAAAGGAAATGATCTATCATGCTCATACTGGTTCAGTCTCTTTAATTTTTTTTTCCGTTAATAAGAGTATATATTTAATTGTGCATTTTTGTAATATAACATAAAGTTTTCCATTAAATTATAACTGTGCTTAAAAGTCAGGAGCCATTATTCTGATCTCATTTTTTCTTTGCTGCAAAAGGGCAAAGATTTAAAAAAGGAGGGAAGAACCTCTTTCAAAATAAAAATTTTATCTTTTGAATTTGATTCCCCCCCCCCAAAAATGAATTAAAATCACTAAGCCTTTTCTTGGGTTTCAGCAGCTCTCAAGTACTAAATTTGTCAAAAGACTGTTCAGATAATTTCCTGCTTTTGTTGCTTTCTGCAAAGAATCTGTAAATTACGTCTCCATAATCTTTTATTGTGCTGAGCCTTAGGAGTTGTTACGACGCATGCCTGCAAGTCTTCCATAACCCGCTTAATTCTGCGTATCCTCTATTTTGTGAAAAACTGGAGATGTATATGCTAGCTTTCCCATGGTGCTCCTGCCCACCCAGAGCCTCAGCCCTGACTGACAGTGCTATTCTGCAGATATCAGAGGAATTTGGTCACTGTTCTCTCTTGTAGGGAGTGTAGGGCCTTGCCAATAATGTAGTCGGCTGTAATGTTCTTTTGAGATGTCAACAGTATCTCTGTGGAGAGCAGTTCCCTTGACTTTTTTTGTTTGTTTGTTTGGGTTTTTTTTTGCGGCCCATATGTCAGTTATCAGAAGACAGATACCAGTTGCTGTCCTCAGTGACTGGTTTAGATAGAACTGAATACCTACGGTTTTGATTCTCCCAAAATGCTCTGTGTGCTTAATGCTCTCTCTTTTGGTCAGGAAGAAAGGAGGCCTGTCATTAATGATTTATTATTGTGAAGCTGTCTGCAGGAAGGATTGTCACCAGGCTGGTGTCTGGTGTGCTGTGGCAGAGGCATGTTTATCTTAATGAAATGGAAACAAGGATTTAGCTTTGAGCTCTTTGTAAAGTGTCTTTGCTATGACCTAGGGACTTTGTTAAAAGAGAGAGGAAGATAGATCAATAGATTAAGTGGCTTTTTGAGACTTTATCTCACCACCCTTCATTTGGTGTGGAAGGGTCTCTCTGTCTTTGACTTTTACCTCAGTCAGTCCATGTGTCTTCAAGCAGTTACAAAAAAAAAAAAGGCTCATCTCTACTTGCCTTTCAATGTTTCCAGCGTTTTATAACACAACATAAAGGAGAGCATTTGCAAAGCTGGATTTTGAAGTCCACTGGTGTTTGTAAGATTTGAGGTTTTGAAACAAACATGCTAAGAGGAGGCAACTCTTAAGTCGGGATGTTTGGAGGTGAGTAGTGCAGTCATGTCATTGTATTTGCCCGAAAGATTCTTTCAGCCTCCAGCGGTTTGCAGCTCGTGGAGTCAGAGCTGATGTCCTCCTGTTTAACACAGCATGTGCAACAACATGAGCAGCGCAGCTGTTCACTGAAAGTAGTGTCAGTGTGTGGAAGGACCAGCTTGTTAGCATTTTGCAGTAGATAGAGCTGCTGGCAGGGTTGAAGTCTGATGTCTGTTGACAGAATTAACTCAACCCTCACCTAAATACTATACACAGCAAGAGTGAGATTTAATGGATGCCCCTTTTTGAAAATACAAATTTCCACTTTTCAAGTGGTCATGTGAAGATGATGGTCCTCCTTTAACTTGCTAATGGACTACTGTTGTGACAGATAGTACATTATTTTTGTTAATATCAGCTCAAATCCTTTTGCTTTTAATTACGTCCCTGTTTTTTTTGCATCCCTGCATAGTTGCAGTGTATTGCTAGCTCAAATATAGGATTCTTGAGTGGGGTTTCCTAACAGTCAGTAAACCCAGTTGTAGTAGCTACCTGATTTCTTTTTAGACAGACTTTTGAAGAGACACAAGCTATATAACTGATGATTTTATAATACTACCTCTATTTATGTACAAGCTTAAGGTATAGATGGTTTTCTTTGAACTCATGGGCATACTCGACAGAACACTTAGGATCTTGTTAATGTGCAATGATTTTAAGTGATTAATTATAGTTTGCCACATTTTTTATTACTGATGGAAGCAAATTTCTCAGGGGCTGAACTTTGAGAATTCTGTGGATATGGATCAGTAATATTTTTTATTTTCTTGAGTCTGTACATCTTTCTTTTTCACTCCAGTAATTCCTTTTTTCTAGTAATTTTACTAATTGTTTATGTATTGCTTTAGATTTCAGCTGTCAAATTAAAGCTTTAACTTCATTCGTATGATGAAGTGCTTTCTTTCATGTCATAACTCACCACTCTTGCAACTTTTCTCTATGTTTCCATTTTTAATGACTTTGAATAAAAGCAAGTAAGTGTACCCTAGTTTAGTAATGTAAGAAAATTAAGATTTCAGCAGATTCTCAGTGCTAATAAGGAACTTTGGGTCAAGTTTTGCACTTAGATAATTTTATGCCATGAAAGTTTTTAGATGCTTTAGTTAGAGATTCAAATATGAATGGAAGTAGCTGTTTGATGTATATGATCATAATATACAGGCAATATTGCCATCAGCATCATCTAGTATGTAGCTTAATTGTTAATTTTTCTTTTTTTGACATTAAAGGCACAAGGTGGTGGGCTTCAGTTCATCTTCTGGTAGCTCTGAGCAGAGATGCCCCCTGCAGCCTCTTGAATTCTGTGTGGCTGTTCCTCTGAGATCTGTCAGCTGTATTTAACTGTGTGCCTTCTAGCAGTGCTGGTCTGAACTGAAGCGTTCTCACTGTGCTGTAGAATGACCTGTGTTTGGATAACTGCTGGCAGAGTTGCCTGTTGCATGCAGGGGTATTCATTCATGTGCTCAATCCATAAACGTTGCAGAAGTGTGAGGCATTGGAATGTGCTTGTGTTCACAGTTAACCTGCCATGAATGCAAGCTCAAACTGAAGTGGTTGCTTTACAAATTTAACTGTGAATAAGTGAAACCTGCTACTGTCTTCGATTTTTTAATATTTGATACAGCTAAGATATGTGGTAACATGTAGGCCACTAAGATTTATTTAAGAGGACTATCCTATCCTCAGTAAGGCAGAGGTTCCCCCATCATGACACACAGTGTGAAAGGTGTGGGATTCAGATCTTGAATTTAAAGTCTGTCTGTGAGTAGAAACATGGAGAAAGGAGGTGGAGCTATAGCAGCTTGTCTGTCTTCTCTGATATATGATGGCTCTTCACCTTGTCAAGGATTGCAATAGCTATTAACTAAACAGGAACAGAAAAAAAAAAAAGGTGTATTTGCAGGAGCGTCAGCCAAGAGAGCACAGCAGTGGTAAAAATTACGTTCTTACATTGTTTGTAGCTGTGAATTAAACACTCCAATTCATTACATACACTTTACTAAATGAATGCCTTCTACAAGTTAAACTGAAGCAGGTAACAATTTGGCAAATCCCTAACATCTAAATTCAATCAGAGTCATTTTCTGTAGCTGGAGAAGAGAAAGATTTGCTATATTTGGCACGTGTATAGGAAAATATGCCAAAAGATAGGACGGGTGAGGCAAAAATGACTCATCTCCAGTTCTGTGAACCAGATGGAAATTTTTCTTTTAAGTGGAGGTCAATTTTATAGCTATAATAATATCGGAGCTCATTGAAAATGTCTGTGAACGATTTTTTTACCCGAAAATGGTTTCTGCTAAAAGAACTTTTCTTCTTATGTCAAATGTTTCTATTTCCATTAAAAATTATAACTTTCATGCAAGGCAGAAAATGATGTATAGATTTTTGGAAGGCAAGTATTATTTTTAATAGATGCAGATTGCAAAACCAAGGAATGGTAGGACAGATTTTCATATCTGTTTCTCTTAATAACCTTCAGGAAATGTTACCCCCAATTAATTTACTTCCATGGAAATAGTTAACTCTAGGATTAACAGTAAGCAAAACAAGCTCAACAATGCAATTACTCAAAGAACAGAAGGAGAACATCCTCCTTGCCCTACAAGGAAGAAATTTGTTGTTTTAAGGTTTCTTTTAACTACTCTTTAGAGAAGATTTTTGTGGTAATTGCACTTTTGAGAGCTTCTGGCTGTTGTATTTTCTGAATAAACTGTGAGTCCTGTTTTTGTGTGTTATTAAAGAATAATATAGCTGACTGAAGAAATTTTGCATAACGATAGGTAAATCGTCTACATTTTATCCTGGGATGGTCTACTTGTTTAAAAATGGGAAAATATGATCCTAAATAAATAATTTGAAACCAGAGATGACATTTAGCCAATTGTCTAAAACAAACAGAGGGTGATATACACCATCTCTTCCCCTCCAAACTTGTCTTAAGAAAGGAAAGTAACAAGTACTGGTTAAATTCAAATTGAATCTACTCTTTATCATTGTCAGTATATCTGTCTCCTAGTCCAGAAATACCTGGCCAAATTGGTTGCTTTGTTTTTTGGCTGACAAACCTTTTACAGTCATACATTGTCACAAGATTTCAATACCACACTATACTCATTACACAGGGAAAAATAAAAGCAGTTTATTAGCTAGTCTTCCAGCTGACTTTCTCACCCTTGGTGTGGAAGACGCAAGGATCTTCCTAATCTCTGTTGCTGTCACTTTGCAGTACAGCATGTCTTCCTCCCTCTTTGTGTACTTGCTTATGCTCGCTGCCTTGAAGAGGTGAGAGAAGCAATCTGAGATAAAGGAAGATTTAGAGCAAGACACATCTGAAGCTGAGAGCTGCAGGCGTAGCACTAGTGTAGCTTCCTTATGCGTCCTTTAGAAATATGTGAGGGCTTGCCTTGGTTTAAATACTGGTAGCATGCACTCTTTTATTGGCCCAAGATGTTTAACAACTTATTAGGGATCATCTTCCACTTCTGAATGTGTGCTGCTATTTTATGTGCAAGAAGGTAATGACTCTGTGTGGAAAGGACTACCAAAAATGCCTCAAATACACAAATCAGGGATTTAGGTGGGTTATTTGGGGTTTTTTTCCTCAATTTTTGGATGCATTTCTTCATGTCTGATTAGTGATTTAATAGGAATTTCACATCAATACAAAATCACCCTCTTATGTAAATATTTACTTTCAGATTCAAATACGTATTTTAAACTTGCATGATTCTTAAGGATCTTAATCCCCCCAAAAGGCATCTCACTTGTGCATAATGGTTCTTGGAGAAGTGGCTTGTTTTCTGGTTTTGCCAGGGAGATTGCTTAAACACTCTTAGGAAATTAATAGGAACATTCCAAACTGTAAAAGCTTCTTAGGCAGCAACAAGCAATAGCATCATATAAAATGCTTGTGCTGTATTTGGCCATAAACTCTTATTTTTACATAGGAATTAGGCATTTATGTTTGCTTTTTAGTATGAAATGCTAAGGATTTGAGTAGCAGATAAAGCTTTGCTGCAAGGGATTTTTGAACTCTGTGGAGTTTTCCTAAAAAATACGTGAAGGCAGTAACGTGTGAAATCACATAAACTTTCTTTGAATGTAAAAATGATTTTTCATATCATTTGCTATTCAGCCCTTCTTAGAGACATGCACAGAGTTTTGTTTTTTAGGTAGGTACTGCATTTCATGACCATCTCTAATAAGTGACCAAATTAGAATATACATACAACTTGGCATGAGGAAAAGGAAGAAGGCAATGAGGAAGGAGACAGTAGGCTCAAAGGAAAAGTTTAGGTAAATTGTTCTTATATTTGCATTTTAACAAGACAGGAGTTGGAGGAGAATGTTTTGGTTAAGGCAAGGGAAGTGAGTGGCTTGGTAATTAACATGCAAAGAAAGAAGAGCTTGAAGCAGTTAAGTGCAGAAAAAAAAATGCAGCGGTGGAGAGATGTTACTAAGAGAGGGTCAAGACCAAGTGTCAGCTGGGAGCAAGTGTGAGATCCAAGGCAAAGAGAATCATGGCATTGCCTGCTGTGAGTGTGCTAGAGACATCAAGATTTCTGTGGTTTCTTGCGTGGATTTTAAGTGTGAACAGATGCTTTATTTTGGGGAGAGGAACACATCTAATGCAATGAGGTCAATCCAGGTGTTAGCTGTTTTGAAATGGCAGTTGAATTGATGCTTATGGACAGTTTCTTAACGCTTACAAAAGTGTATCAATCAAATAGAGGACAAAACAAAAAACGGTATATTTAGGATCATTAAGTTTTGCAGCAAAGCTGTACAGTGCCAGTCCGTTTCAGGCACAGGTGTTACCGCTAGTTTATAGTGTTACTTCTTAACGTATGCTTCATAGGAAGCTTTATTCTTATTGCCCTTGTGCTTCTGAGTGGCTTTGTAAGATGTGTTTTCTTTTAGATCGGTATGCTACAATTAAATGTATCTCTAAAACTGCAATTTCTGGGAAATGTTGCTGATCTGATTATATTTTACTCTGCTGTAAAAACTCTAGACTTAATGTATGTCCCATGTTGTTTCACGACTTGGGAACAAAAGGGGGAGAAACACGAGAGAGGGGGTTGAAAAAAGTTGGCTTAGGTCTTTGAAGATAAGTCCAAGAAGATTAAATCACGTGTTTTGGTAGAGAGCAATATAAAGCCTAAAAATTGGGTGTTTTTTAATGAATATTTTGGTTATGGTTAAGCCACATAAGTGTACACTTCAGGAATTTTTAAAGCTTTATTTGCATAAGTATTATTAAAGGATAATATTTTAAGAAGCTGTATTCCTATAATGAAGGTCTACATAGTGTATCTAATTGCAAAAATTAAAGGGAGTTGACTGTTGAAGGACAGTTGTCTCCATCAACCCCCACTTAACTGGAACACTTCAAACCAAGTCAATTCAAAATTCTACTGTCTTTGTTCTTTGTAGTAATTAAAAAACCTGGTTTTTGTTCATGAATACTACTTTTTGGTTTGTTTTGACAGAACTAGCTTTAGCCACAAATAATAAAGAGTTGTACATGCACAAAACCCCAGTGGATTTCTGGTGCAGATTTGATACCACAAATATAAGTCATGATTTCCTTGCATTTTATATGGCAAAGCAGTCTACCACTGAAAAGCAAACTAATATAATTTGGCTATGTACAGCCCATAAGTCACAGACCCAAGAAACTGTTGAGAATTTGCTTTTATCATTGACTTTGCTCCCTTTTTTTCCAGCTGCAAAATGGAACTGAACAGGTGTGTAGTCCCATCTGGGTGAATGAAACAGATGCAGTCACCAGAAGAGACTTTCTAGAGTGCTAAAATGAACATATTATTGTAATATTTTTATTTTTTTTTTGCGTAAAATGTCTTACTAAGACAGACCTTGATTACTTTCTGTTTGACATTACCTATTTTAGTAGTGATTGAAGTCTGGTTTTGCTAGATTCTGCCTACCGTTAGCGGTATGATACAGCGCTGTGTGTTTCTGCCAAAAGTAACACCTTCCAGAAAGCTCTCAGCATGTCATAAAGTAAATATAATCAGTCTTACAATGATATATTAATTATGTATTCCTTGAGAAAGCAGAAAATAAGAGCTGGAACATCTGTGCAGTTTTTATTTTTGCAGTTTGCAATTCTACCTCTGTGTTCTTTTCACTACATCTAGATACTGCTGTAGTTTCCTGGTTAAGTATGTGTGAAAAATTTCAGGCTTTCAGTTCTTAAAATACCATCTTAAAAACATCCTTACAAGTTTTTCTTTAACTAAAGACTGAGCCTGGGCATTGAAGCTCAAAAATGGTTCCTTTTCGAACCATTCCAGTGTGAATACCGCAGGTTTGCATCCTCAACTGCAATAATCAGTGTGAAAAGCTATACAAAATTTTAATTCCGTTTATTACTATGGAAATGGTGAAGTGACCTACCAGGAATCTATGATGATTTCAGGGAGGCAGGTACAGAAGGATTTACGCTTTTAAAGTTGAGGAAGTTGAAGCAGAGGGGGCAACAGCACAGCAAGTATTAAGGTGCATAGACCCTTTTCTGTTTCAGTGACTTTGTTCTTAGCAGGTAATATGGTCCTCTGCTATATACTTAACTGTGTAAATGTTAAGTGTCTGCTATGCTGAGCTCTTTGCTAATGCTGAGAAAGTTGGGGCTGTTCAGCCTGCAGAAGAGAAGGCTGCATGGAGACCTCATAGCAGCCTTCCAGTATCTGA
>WYDI02013680.1:0-14914 GCA_009867235.2 Psittacus erithacus
GGCAGTGTTCAAGGCCAGGTTGGACACAGGGGCTTGGAGCAAGCTGCTCTAGTAGAAGGTGTCCCTGCCTGTGGCAGGGTTTGGAGCTGGATGAGCTTTAATGTCCCTTCCAAACCCATATGGCTGTTTCTGACCTGGGTTTGCACCCACAAATTATGACCATTGGGATTATTCTCAGGATGGAGGTGAAAAATACCATTTTTTGGAGACACCTCCAGCGCACTATGCGGTGATCTGCTCTGCTCCACCAGCACTATGGGTAAAAACCCTTGGCTGATGGCTGCAGCCTCCATGCTCCCACCAGCGGGTGGGCAGAGGGGCTGGAGCTGCTGGGGCCGTCTTCTTGTCACTGGGGTGAGACCATGGTGCTGATGCCTTTGTTGGCTAGTTCGGACGAATGAGCTTGGCTGCAGTGTCTGGATGTCACAGCATGTATGAGACAGGTTTAACAACATGGCAGCATGAAGCTCACTGTCAAGTGCTTAAACTGCTGGGAGACTTCAGCTGGAACGTAACATCATAAGTGCTTAGCAGGACTGGAGAGCCTTTGCACTGCCCTAACCACCAACACATCTCACAACAGCCAAAGCTTCTGCCTGTGGGTGAGAGACTGTATTAAAACAAACAGCTTCCCAAATGCAGACAGGTCCAGCAGAAGACTCCACTGTGAAGCCACTAGACGCAGTTTATCCTCCCCAGCATGACCAGTTGGGGAAGCATCATCCGCTGCCAACCAAACAAGAGAGAGGTTTTCCTTGCTTACTGTGCTGCATCCTCCTTTGGATCCTTGCTTGCCTTTCTAAAACCTTTTCCTGGTTTGTAAAGTCCCAGTGTTAAAATACCACTCTGCTGGATGCTTTCGTTCTTTGTATAGTCAAATCTGTCAGCCTTGAGATGGGCCAGGAAAGAGCAAAGCCCAGTTTAAGAATAAGTGCTAAAAGTATTGAAAAGCAAGCACATCCATAACACACATTACAACTAGGAGAGGTGGCAACTTCTCTTTTGTCATAAACCAAGCATAAACTGATGGCATAAACTGTACAAATAGAGATTATTTCTCTATCACTACATGCATAACATTTCACAGGAATCAGATGGGAAAAGCCAAGAAAAATGACATTTTAATTTCAAGAGGGCAGATGTGCTTTGGTTTGATTTGGCATTTTCCTTTTCCGATTTGCTTTGCTTGAGTTTTATTTTAAACCAGTGTATTTGTTTCATATTTATGTATTTCCAATGAACATATCATTATTCCATTTAATAGCGTAGGCTACATTTCACACTGCAACCAACTCAAATGACAAAATCAAAATGAATCCGTCCCTCCGGCACATCTTATATAGATGACCCAGAAGAATGCGAAGGTTTTCCTGGAAAAAAAGGGAAATCAGAAAACAGAGATCTCAAGACATTTCCTAACTTCCAGTAGAGTTCACAATTAAGCGCAGTGTTTGTAGCCCTGGACCATCCTTAAAAGCGATGTGGAGATGTTGGCCAAGTCACACCAGTTGAGGCAGCAGAGCAAGAAGAGGACTGGGATGGGACAAGCAGCCAAACGCTGAGTAGCTTACTACTGTGCAAGATGTGTATTTCATTCTAAACAAACCTGGGTTAGCTCTAACAGCTTTCTCACCCTCCAGCCACCAGCAAACTCCAAGGTTTAGCAAAATGCTCAGTAACTTTCTTGTCTTTTTGCTGTACCCAGGTGAGTGCTTCGGAGCTGGGTTCACAGCCTCCATTCTTCAAATGCTCAGAGAAATGGTGACAAAAGCTGCCATTTAGTCAAAGCTCCAATTCTCATATTTTATCCGCACAGTGTTTCTATTTCAGGTTATTACAGGGAGTGCAGGAGTCCCTCCCCACCTGCTTCATTACCAGAAATGGTATTTACTTCTCCACCACTATATAGCAAAAGTGGTATTTACAGCAGTGGGATCAGTGCAAGGCATAAAAGAAATGATGTAAAGGGTGAAAGACTAGGGAGAAATGAATGGCTTTAAATATAACCTTTTTGACAACTCAGGATCAAAAGAACTGCTGTTTATCCTTTGAGCTGCAAATGGCTGGCAAACATCCTTGTGCTTTGATGCTGTAAATAGTAAATGCTGTTTATGGGTAGTCAATGTTTATGCATTTTATGGGTCACATTTATTTCAGAGGGATCATTTTTTATTTACTGTGTTAACCTTGCCCGCATCTTCCCCTTGGGATTAAGTTGCCTCCTGGACACTATTCCTGGCTTTCCTGCTGACCACCTGCAAAACCTTGGGCGGCTCATGTCCTCCCTCTGTGTCTTGGTTTCTCCACCAACAATGCTGGCCTGGACCAGAAGTCCTTAAGGTTATGTCTAACCTACTAAGGTGCTTGAATGAAACAGCAATATAAGGCTTACCACTTGTAAAGATCATGGGATCATAGAATCATAGAATGGTTGTGGTAGGAAGGGACCTAAAAGATGATTTCTTGATTCGATCAAGAACTATAATCACTATGCAGGCAGCTCTTTTCTCTAAGGTGAATGAGCCAACCTCCCTGCTGGATGTAGGCAGCCATACAAAAGGGGATATGGGTAGAAAGATGCAGCAATAAAGACTCTGGAATTCTCCAAGAAGAGGAACTGCTTTGTAAAATAACTTTCACAAGCAGAAATGTGAGGGGAACCCTGTGGGCAAACACAGGGATGAGAGATCCACAGCTGGAGTCCATGGGGGCATCTGGCCTGATGGATGGGTGTGCAGATGGAAAGCAAACAGGAACAAAAGGATTTGGGCTGATGCATGACCACGCTGCCAGTTTCTGTCATTCTGGGCCCATCACTGGGAACAGCAGTTGCAGTGACTTCATTTGACTGGTACAAGTGAATAATCATCTTAATGAAGTGCCTGCAGGAAAGCTGAAATAAAACATGTCCTTTTTAATGACGTTTGATTTATGCAATTATCATGGTGCCTGTCCCAGGCTCCAGGCACAGAACCCTGGAAGGTTTATAGGTGTCATTCAAATCAGCAGGAACCAAGGCAGCAAGAAAACCAGGAAGGGCAGCACGCTCCCTGTGGTGCTGGACAGTCTGCAGTGACAGGCTCCTGGAGAAATGCCACACATCCATCATCAGGGATTCCCTCTGCCGCGCCAGGGCCAGTCGGGATGTCGGCTTACGTCAGCTCAAGAAGATGCCAGGGAATGCTGCCAAGTTGCTGTCTTTGCCCTCTTCAAGGTCTATTTATATGCAGCCATGGACATCAGAATACCCTTGGGGTAGGAGAGACCTTTCCATCACACAGTGAATGCTATGACTTGATCTGCCTGGTTTTGAACACCGCTGTTCCTGTTGCATTAGGCATTCTTTTGCCAAGTTGCTAGCAGCTCCATCATGTTTCTGGATGCCATTTCAAAGTCTGATAGAAGCCAGCACCAGAAAAATGCTTCCGATCCTCTCTGGGCTTTACTGGCACTGTTCTCTGCCAGCTTCGGCGCTGTTTAGCATCCAGGAGGATTTGTAGAATGAGGAATTTTACGGAGTTCCCGTGTCAGAAAGTGTCTTACAAAGAGGTGTGGCCTGGATTGCTGGAGCAATCCATGCTGGTGCAATCCATGCTGGTTACCTCCACCAGGAAACACTGCCCATCAGTGGGCAGGTTCATCTAACGGTTGACTAAAAGGCTGTGAACGGTGCAAGGGAGCACTTCCAGCATGTAACTGGGGTTTGCAGCGTTGCCCAAGGCTGAGGGAAGGAGCCTCAAGGAGGCTTCTCCTGTGTCAACAAAATGAAACACTTCTGCAATGGCATAGAGCAAAACTCCATCTCATCCAGGTATAAGGAATACCTGCCAGTCCCTAGGGATTTACTTAGACCTGTAGAGGTTTTTCTTGCCTGGTTTTGAGACAAGACCAGGACCGTTCTCACCATTTCTGAAATTTCCTTCCTTTCTTTGACTGGTTCCATGATATTCCATGAGTTGTTTCCTTTTCCTTCATGCCTCAGTTTCCCTTTATCAAAGAATAGCTGCTCGTTTCTCATCTGCATTGTAAAAGCAAAAGCAATGCGTGGACCAGCATTAAGCATATTTGTGTGAATTGGTTCTCAGCCTGTACTGGAGAAACTCGCATCAGTAAAGCAGTTTAGAGAAAACAGTATAACAGTAGCATATTAAAAGAGTCTTTTATCAGTCTCAAAACCAGCATTGATATCATCTGACTTATTAACAGTCTTGGAACAGCTTGTGCTCAGTTTGTGTTGGCCAGATCATCTAACACTGCAGAAAACCAAAACCACTTCCCGTCTAGAACTCAGCCCTTGACCTGGCTGGAAACTCACAACAAGTCTATACATTTTATCAGATTTCAGGGGCTTTTGAGCCAAACTTCCACAGCAAACTGCTCTGAGTCCTGGAGAGAAGATACTGCATGAAGCAGAAGCACCGTCTGGCTTAAGAATCACAAAACATCAGGTTCATTTAGAAGATCAGGTGTGTACCTGAAGGCTTGACTCCTCATACACATTGAAACAAACCCCATCACTGCAAGCCATGTGCTGAAAGTACTTTAACTGTATTATCGTAGGCAATTAAAACTAGAGGGTTAAGGAATGTTTAACCCTGCTGCAGTAACTAAACAGCCAAGAGCATTATTAATGGGAATTTAATAGGAGGTAGAATTTGAACCATTTTAGAGATGGAAATGGATTTAAACACAATTCAGTTGGCTTACACGGAGTAACCCTCTTCTGGTTAGAAGTGAACTGGATGCACTTTAAGGTCCCTTCAAACCGAAACGTCTCTCTGATTCTAAGGCAGCAAGGACAGCGTCGTTCAGAAATCACAGAGCAAAGCACCAAAGCCATTAACTTCTTTTAATTAAAACTCATCTTTCAAGTCACACTAAAAGCAAAAAAAAAAGGCGAGCACTCAGGTGTAAAATGGCAGAGCAATACTGTGACAATCCCGGCTTGTTGCCTACTCTGGAGTACACACTATTAATCACCATCATAAGCAGACAGGCTGAGAGCTGCGTTATCGTTCATTTGAAATCTTCATTCTTTTGCTGATGCATTTCCCATAGGGTCCTCATTAAAGGATGCTGGTTAGCATAGCTTCAGGGTAGGACTATCTCAGTGAAAAGCTTCTTGCTTGTTTTCCCCCCATTACACATCTTAAATGTCTCAGCTGCTAATTTAGATGTGAGACAGATGAGAAACAGCATCTTGCTGGCATAAAGTAAGCCTGACAAGGGATTCAGGCCAGTGCCTACACTTCACATTAGCCAGATGTCAGAGGCCAGTGATGGGAACCCCTGTGGTGCCTGGTGCCAAGTTAGTTAAAATTAGCACAGCAACTTGGTAATACCAAGTCAAAACTGCCAGTGTAGAACAAGTCACCAACTCCAGTGGATCACCATCATTCTCTGTAGGCTCATAAAGAGAGCTGGACTGTAATAAGCATGATACTGCTACAAAGTAAGGACTTCTCAATGGGACTATCTGACAGAAGGGGTAAGAGCCACCAACAGCAATGCAGATGTCATCTTCTCTTCATGAGTGAAGCTTAGATTGCTACGTAGGGTGGTGGGGAGTCCTTGGAAGGTAGCTCTAAGACTTCCTCATACGCTGGCAGCACAGCCTGAAAGAGAAGACCATTAGTTATGGGGATCACATGAAGGGATTCAACAAGTGATATATTCCCATTTATCTGCTTTGCCTGAAGCCTGAGTTTCAGGTTCCTTGCAAATACCATTGGCATTGACAGATTTTATACAAAAGTTAAAGGAATATAATACAATTGGAAAAGGATTATAATTGAAAACCTATTAATGCACATTTGAAGGGCTGAACAATCTCTCAGACAGCTAAAGAAGCAAAAGTAGGGACCATCATGTATCTCATCAGTGTAAACCATGCTGTTTCATGACCATCATGTATCTCATCAGTGTAAACCATGCCCTTTCATGACGTAAATCTGAAGCAGTCCTGACTCACCTTTTCAACTGCTTGTGCGCCTGTTTTTCCCTCCTCTCTCTTGCTGGCTTTAATATACTTAAAGCAGCTCAGGACACATTTGAACATATAGGCCTGGAAAGGAAAGGGAAGTCTGCCATCACATTGCATGTCAACGAGAGCATTTCTACTTTTGCCATCAGTCTGTTATTGTCCTGCTCTCTTTTCTGGAGGTAGAAGCATGGGACCATGTGTCTCAGGACCTTAACAGAGTTTCTCTTGATCCTTCGCTAGAAGGGTGACAACTCCATCTATTCAGAACAATACACTGGTTTGGGGAGTCAGGAAGACTGCTAATACCATTAAATATAAAGTACATGCTTAAGACTTCTAGGAGTGCAATGTCATCACGTAGGAAAGGGAAGCATGTCTTTCATGTTATTTGGATGTCTCAGAAAAGCACCTTGGGCACAACATCCATCTCCCAGAGATCCAAGGCTCCCTGGTCAACTAAGACTGACGTGAAAGGTCAACTCATTCAACAAAATCCTATATATATCCTACCTTATACTTGCAACAGTTATACTTTCCTGACAAGGCTGCCGTGCACCTCCCCGAGTTACACGATGCAATAAATAGAGCTTTTCTGAGAGAAATGAATCGATTGACAGATTGTGGCAGAAGAAAATAAGCAAAGCCTGTGAAACACGCCATATTAAATAAATATTTTCCCTAGTCTGTGCAGCGAGGCAGAGTCATGTGCCTCTTGTTTTCATTGGCCTAAGAGTCTGCTCTAAAAACATTAGGCATTTTCAAAGGAACATAGGGAGTTATATGCCCCGAGAGCAAGCCATAGAGCTTAGGACTTCTTAGAACAATGAGGACTGTTTGTCTTGACACAAAGCCAAGATAAAGACTGAGAACAAGGAATGAAGTATCTGAGTTGGAGGAATCCGTCTCTCAAACCACCTTCCAGAGATGAGGAGGTAAATCCAAGCTTTGAGCACCATTAGGGAACACTGTAGAATACTTCCCTGTTCCAAAAGCCTCTCTATATAGAGAGTGAGCTATTTCAGCAGTAATTATGTTAAAGCCTTACTTTCATTTCTCATCAGAAAATGTTTTATTCCCCTTGGTTTCTGCATTCTTACCACTATGGAAGGGGGTGAGTTTATGATACTCAGATGAGATAAGGATAATTTGTGGATACACAGATCAGAAAGGGAAACTGCTCTGAAGGTGCTATGTAAGCATCACTCTGCCACTCTGTCTGTCCTTTGAATACTTTGCATCTCCAAGGAACTTAGTCTTCAACAACTGATTGTATCACCATTGGGGGTCTACAAGTAAATATACACCCAGCTACCAGACTGGTAAGGAGCTGTGAGGTTGCATGGAGAGACTTCCACATTGCAAAAAGGGTGGTGTTACATGAAAGAAATGAGGAGCATTGCCATCCCCCTAGCACCATCAGAGAATCTTCTTCTAAAAGGGACAGCCAAGCCTTGCTGGTCTCATACAAGGTCACTGGCAGGGGCGCTCAGTGAGGCAGGTGTCCCATCACTTCTCCATCTGACAGATCACCTTTTAGCTGAATTATGCTATGGTATTGGATGCAGAGAACTATTTGGGGACAGTAATTGCAAGTTGGCAGGCAAACAGCAATTTAGTGTTAGAGCAATAAATGCTTGTGATAGGTCATTAAGCAAGTCAATTTATGCAAAGAGATCCTGGGCTAGTCCAGCATATTTACATACCACCTTGGTGTGAGCACTGACTTGAAACCAGTGTGCCCTAAATTGGCCAAATGGCCTTTTCAGGTCTCAAATGTTTTAGGTTGTTGCCACATTCCTCATCAGATCTTTATCACTTGGAAGGAACTCTCCAATGAAAATGGTTTTGCTACACATGGAAGAGGGCAGGAATTGTCACTGAATTTAAGCGATGGGGTTCCTAATGACTTGTTTCAGGGAGTACTTACACTTGTCCAATGTTTCTTTTATTATCCTCACCTCATCCCTTCTACAAACTCCAGCGCAAGAAGCTGCTGTGAGTTAAGCAGTCTTGTAGCTAATGCCGTGGAAAATTCAAAGCAACCAATTTGCCAGGTCAGAGATTTGTGCTGAAGACCCATGGTGCCAGCTGGGTTTCAGGGTTATCTCCTCTCCTACTGCGCAGTTTATGCAAATATTAAAAGATGCTAAAGTAATGCCTGCAGTGCAATCATGCAAGACATTCCACTCCACCCTGCCTTGCCTGACCACCTGGGAAGAGTCTGAATGAAACTGCTTTCCAACTAACAAGTAGCATTTTTCACTGTGACAGAATCTGCTCAAGTACCTGGAAAGATCTGGTTTTCTTACCTGGTCTGAAACCCGAGTGAAAACCCTGTTCTCTGATCCACTGAAGCAAGAACAATAGAAACCATCTCACCAGTGGAGTTTTCAGAGATGTAAGCAGAAGTCAGCAGCTCATGGGTTTTAATTAAATTTCAGGGTATCAGCGTGCATAGCTCTGCTTACATCAGTGCGGAAACAGCGACTTATCCAAGTGGAAGATCTAAACTGCTGCTTAATGAGCTAACGTATTTTGGCACATGGTAGCAGAACAGTTTCTTATATTTGTTTTTAAACGTCCTTTTAGAGATGAACGGATGGGAACTTGCATCTGCAGAAGCATAAAACCAGTGATTTGAATATTAGACCTGCCTCAGATAATATGCTGAGGCATAGCTCCTATTATACCCAGGGAGAGACCAAAAAGGCTTTCCAGCGACCTGGCAGATTTAAGAAAGACCAGTTCTTCCTATTTCCCAGGCAAGAGAGCCTCATTTCAGCCTCACCAGACCCTGCATCCATTTACCTTCAGGAAGAGGACAGCAATGAATGCAATGGTGAAGGTGACCATCACTTTGGCGTATTCCTCTGTTGGTAACTTCTCCACAGCTGGCAATAAACCCTGTGAAAGGAGGGAGAGAGACTCAGTAATAAGTGTTTGTTCCCTCTACCAGGGTTACACAAAGTGATGGAGATCTCAGCAGGTTTCTCAGCCTGCCTCTCAGAAAGGTGGGACAGGCCACCTTCTTTTCCTCATTGGAAAGAGCAGGGATATTTTTTATCTCCTGCTGTTCACACTCCTTTGGCAAAGGTTTTCAGGAGACTATTTAAATGAGAACTCAAAGTATGACTGTTTAATAAAGATGAAAAGTTTATGCATTTTCAATGCGTGCGTGCAGGCTCCATCCAAATCATTTTGCTCTGCAATTTGCATCCATAAGATTCTTATGAGAAAAACAAGGTGTACTTTTAAGGAACACTGGCATAAGCAAGCTGTCAGTCAAGAACCCGGTGTTGGTGAGAATATACAGAAAACTCCTCTTTTGTCATCAAACAGAGCAGTTCTGGGTATACCGTATAGATCAGAGAAAGTTTACTCTGTCTTCACAGCCACTGAAAGGAGCTTCATAGGAGTTCTTAGCATGAAAAACCAGATGAGCTTACTCATAACCTACCCCATTGTCTGAAGACTTGAGACTGAGATAGGTGGGGACCTCCATGTAAGAGCTGCAGAGAGTGAGAATACTCAGGCAGAAGTCCAGCAGCTGCAGAGCCAGGAAAGGGATCTTCGAGTGTCCCTGCTGCAAGAAGGGAACGGGAATTTGATTATCACTACAACATTGTGACACTTCTGTAGATCCTGCACATCTTACACAGGGCCTGTGCTTTGTTCACATTGAGCCTAAGCTATTTAATTCACTTATACTGCCCAAAATGATGAGCAAACCATCTTGGTGGGCTGATTCATGTAAGCTCCACAGAAGAGGCCTCTGGCTGGGCGGTGATAATCCCTGTTTATCTTCAGAAATCCCTTCTTAGCATGGGCACACCCAGCACGACCTGCCCAAAGCCATGAGACAGACAATGAAATCATCAGGAAGATTCCCAGATACGGGAAGCTGAACAATGTCCCAGCTGTCTCTACTTCTGCTTATGCACCCAAGGATTGAATCCAGCCTCCAACCAGGATAGAAACTACCTTGCCATGAAGAACCATGGCCCAAGATAATGATCCTTCATTCCTACATTTTGCATTAGTTTCCATCTAATACAGACCAGAGAAAATCACCCCAGAAATGAGCTTTTACCTACCGCGTGGCTAAGGGAAGACACAGAAATTATTGCAGGGACTTGTATGTAGGAACTGAACATTGTTAGGAGGCTGAGGAGAAAGTCCAAGACTTGTAGAGCAAGGAATGGGATCAGGAGACGTTCCCTCTTCTGAGAAAGAAAAGCAATGCCAGTTATTTCTATTCCGAATGGGAGAATGAGACCAGCTATCAATACCTGAAAGGATGTATATATTTAGGTACTCCAAAACTAAAGTTTCCTGGAATTCTGCATCTAATCCCACATACTGTGGTGGCAACTGAATAGGAAAAAATGAAGGCCACCAACACTGAATTTTTTAATCCCCTTGGAGAGTTTATGTGAATTTTCACTATATGACATTAGCAATTGATCCCACTAGCAGTCATTCAGCTGTCCCCAAAGTTTACTATGACAGAGAAGGCTGGGTTCCTGCATCAATGCAGGGCTGTTTCTTCTCCTGACATGGGGAATGAGACCCCGGTGCAATAGGGGAGTTAGAGTGCTCCTGAAGGATCCAACTTGGATCCTGATAGCAAGGAAATGAGGCAATAAAACATCACTTCAAAATCATAACATTTCCATTCCTTAATATGAAAAATAGTCCTGATGGAAACATCACCCAGATTTGGTCAATCTGGCAGTTAGCAGCCTTGTAGAGGAGCTTGAGACTGCCAACCAGCCACCTTCCCCCTCTGTAAGAGGGCAGATATTACCTGCTTTTCTGATCATTCTTCAGCATTTCCATTGAGCACCCTCTAGTCCCCTCCTCTGACACCTCCTCACACAAAGAAGCCTCAGCCAGGAGCTAAATGCCATTGTGGAGAACATACCTTCACCACACCGAGGAGGAGGTTGAAGCTGATGACAAACAGCACGATGATCAACAGAAAACTGGTGACAACATCAGCTAAAAGCAATAAAAGTAATTACCTCATTACTAAAAGCTTATTATGACTATTATACCACTAAGGAAGAGCTAAAGCATGATTGCATATGGAATCGTAGAATGGTTTGTGTTGGAAGGGACCTTAAAGCTCATCTAGTTCCAGCCCCTCTGCCATGGGCAGGGACACCTTCCACTAGACCATGTCACCCAAGCTTCCTCCTGAGGATTCCCAGGAAGCAGTTTCCCCTCTCAGTGATGCAGACTGCCCTGATGATGACTACCAAAGCTATGCGTGCACTATGCGGTCTGTATACACATTTGGTCTTTGTAAGGGTCTAGACAGTGTGAGGAGTTCTGTAAAGTTGGTTTGCTGCTTAGAAAAAAGGGGGCAGCTCAATCCAAAGGCAAAAAACTGCTATTTATCTGCCTCTGACACAGTCTGTCACAGTGCCTCCCCTCCAGCTCACTCTCCAATTTATTTCTTATTACTTTACCTGAGCTTAAAATAGCAACTTGGGGGTCTCCGACTCCCAAGTGCTTGAATAAAGAGTATAATTTTATTAGAAAAAGAGCCAAATTTTTAGCTTTTCTGATTTTTTTAAGGCAACCGATGCCTTCCATAGGTACATTTCTCAAGGATCAGAAATTGGCTTCCTCTCCTCCCCTGCCAGTTTATCCCATGGCTGTTACATAAATCTAGTGCCTATTTTGTCCATTACCCTTTTCGCTTGCTTTCATAAAGAAATCGTGCTTTAGCCTGTTGGGTCCCTGATATATTCCAGCTGCTCTGATATCCTTCAGTGCTCCGTATTGCCCATTTTTTCCCCATGAAAATGCCCCTCCATTTCCCCAGCTTTGAGTGAGCACAAGAAGCCTCTTCCTTTCTGGGGCTCAAGGGAAAGCCCCTCTGGGGAGGCTGCATCCCTCAAAGAGATTAGAGAACAGCTTATCTCAAGGGAAGGAGCAGCCCTGCATGAGTCGCTGCACATGGAGGTGTCACATGTTCAAGACTTAAGGGAGGACCCAAAAGTACCCAACACTTTACCTACATCAGGAAAAAAGAGACTAGAGGATAGCTTGCACTTATAACCCCCACAAATACAGGATCCATTTACCACAAAATAATGAGAATTGAAATGCAGGAGTGGAAGAAGTCTTGGGCCACAGCAAAGAAAGAAAACCCAAATCCAGCACCCCCTGAATGAGGACAGAGAGGGCAACAGAGGTAGAGCTTTATGGCAGAAGAGGCTGCTCATAGCTTTGCAGCTCATGAGGGTCATGGGAAGAGCCTGTTTCAAGGCAGAAAACCAAACCCACCTTTCAGAAGCAGGAGGGTAGAGGCAAGGCTGAGATCTGGCTCACAAAACCCCAAAGTTGAATAACTCACAACAAAAGCAGAGCTTAACAAAGACAGACTCAGCCTTTGTGGGAACTGCTATAAAGGGAAACACTCCCATTAAACCCCAAACTGCCCAAAGCCATTCTCCCTGCTTTTCCTCCCAGAGCCAGCCAGCAGAAGCTTGCCCATGAGAGGATTTATCTCCTTAGCACAGTGTTTCCTCCAATTCAGTGCAGCTGTGTTTCTCTGCCTCTCCTGCTCCAGCTTTCTCAGCAGGCTTGCTAATTAATAGGGTAATGGGTTGCTGCTTCTGCAGGCTAATTGCAGCAGAACCCAGCTGAACTGTCCAAGCAGAGCCTACATGGAACCCCCCCACAACCAAACTAGCAAAGAAACAAAAGCCCACAGCCCTCCAGACACAAAGAGATGGGGAGAAAAGGAAAACCAAGAGCAAACAAGTTTCCATGCTCTCTCTGCCTCCTATTTGTTCACAGCAACCACAGACAGCCTTTCTGCCAGCAGCAGATCTCACCTTTCCAGGGATGTTTTAGTACCAATGGATTCGATCTCAGTAATCAAAGATTTCACTGAAACATAATGAACTTCTTCCTTCATGGGAGCAGTTCATGAAGGAGCAGTTCATGAAGGAGCAGTTCATGAAGGAGCAATCCCCTTCCATCGTGGTACCTTCTGGATCTTTGTGCGAAGCCTCCATGAGATGAGAATGCAGTACATGTTATAGAGAGGCCAAATGCATACGTTTCAAGGGCTGGCAGAGGGGCAAGAAAGCTTCAAGAACCAGCAGTGACCCCTGAAGCGGGAGGCCACAGCAGACCCCAGAGACTGTATTAATGTGACTAACAGGCTCTTTCCATGCCCAGCATCTGTTGTCCAAATACATAAGAACTTAATTTTTAAGCCTCTTCGGTATATCCCTTCATGCTTAGCTGGCCTTTGTAGGACGAATGTTTCTCTCTTTTGGAGTTAAAAACCCCCAGAAAAGAGCAAAGTTTAGGAATATGGAACCAAGCTTGAGCACCTGTACAGTCTCAAAACCAGGGGCATCATTCCACTGTTTCCCCCTCTGTTCTTCATGCACATCCATTGAGTGCTTGTCTCAGGATTTTTAATTCTACCTTAAAAAGTACCAGAGTATTCAGGGAATAACAGGGTTTGTCTTTGTATAAGGTGTGTGGGCTCCTTAAGGGCTGTTATTTCAAGACAAGAGGCAATTGTTAGAATAGAGGGAATTTGACATAGATGGAAGGAAAAAACTTACAGTAAGTGATGCGGTCTTGAGCAGGGATGCAGAGAGGCTGTGGAATTCCAATTTGGAGGAATCTGCAGACCTCTACTGGACAAAGCCCTAGGCAAACTGCCCCAACTTTGGAGTCAGCCCTGTTTCAAGCAGGAGGTTGGACTGGAGACCTCCAGGGATCCACCTTACCTTTGCTTAGTGATTACAGAATCAGGCAGGGAGGAAATGTTGCTCCTCACAAAGCCTGTTTTGTTTCACTCCCATAGGCCTAGAATGTCCTACCTATGAGAACAGTTCTGTTCCCCAGCCACCTCCATGCTGGCAGTGGTACTTTACTGCTGGCAGTGTGTGGTGAGATGGAGCCCACTTTAAGGTGCACCTTTTCCCAAAAGCTTATAGGAATGAACAGCAGCAACAAATAAAGATGCTGGTTCTTAGGCTTTTTCTTATTCAGTTCCTCTGAGACTACCTGGGTCTCCCAGAGACCTCAGGGAATTTAATGAGCAGGAATATAGATGTGCTGTGAAGTAAATGCCATTTTCTTTGGGGAGGTGGTGTAACCAGAATAGGGGCATATGACAGAGGCTCCACAGAGCTGCACTCGATACTTCAGTGCTAGCAAGTAGTCCCCAAATATCCCACCCATCCAACTGGAAGAGAGAGCATTTATTTGCCAAATGTCTATTTTTTATTAACTTCACACCAGGGTTTTTACCCTGAACATAGCCAGGAGACGCTGAATGAGTCCTAATATTTCTTATGAATGCAAAGAAACCCTTTCTGTTTTATAGCCTAATAAACTGGCACGGGAAATACAAACAGGGCTCGTAAAGCTGCGGTATAACAGTTGCATTCACAGATTGTCAAGCATGGCAGTGTCTGATTCAGTGCTGCTGATAAGCTGCAAGGAGTTATTTCTGGGCAGCCGCATTCAAAGGCTGGGCAGGACCAGCAAGGGAATGAGGCATCCCAGTCCTTTCAATCAGATTTGGTTTTCAGAGAATCATAGAATGGTTTGGGTTGGAAAGGACCTTGAGATCATTCAGTTCCAACCCCCTGCCATGGGCAGGGGCACCTCCTACTAAACCATGTCACCCAAGGCTCTGTTCAACCTGGCCTTGAACACCGCCAGAGACAGAGCATTCACAACTTCCCTGGGCAGCCCATTCCAGTGCTTCAGTGCTCAGCCTGGAGAAGAGAAGCTGCGTGGTGACCTCATAGCAGCTTTCCAGTATATGAAGGGGGGCTATAAGGATGCTGGGGATGGACTCTTCATTAGGGACTGTAGTGACAGGACAAGGGGTAACGGGTTCAAACTGAAACAGGGGAAGTTCAGGTTAGATATAAGGAAGAA
>WYDI02013683.1:7081-19783 GCA_009867235.2 Psittacus erithacus
TTGGGGCTGTTCAGCCTGGGGAAGAGAAGGCTGCGTGGAGACCTCATAGCAGCCTTCCAGTATCTGAAGGGGGCCTACAAGGATGCCGAGAAGGACTCTTCATCAGGGACTGTAGTGATAGGACAAGGAGCAATGGGTTAAAACTTAAACAGGGGAAGTTTAGGCTGGATATAAGGAAGAAGGTGGTGAGGCACTGGAATGGGTTGCCCAGAGAACCCATGGCTGCCCACTCCTGGCAGTGTTCAAGGCCAGGCTGGACGTGGCTTTGAGCAACCTGGTCTAGTGGAAGGTGTCCCTCCCCATGACAGAGGGGCTAGAACTGGATGATCTTAAGGCCCCTTCTAGTCCAAACCATACAATGGTTCTGTGATAAAATTGCCCTAGACCACCTCTAGACAGAAGATACTCATTTCTGACCAGCTTAAAGCTGAGTTTGGGAATGTATTTAATGTTTACCCGTTTTCAGGACTTTTTACCTGTTTTCAGATGCTAAATGGGATTTACAAAGAAACTGCATTCTAAATGAATAGTTCTACCAGTATAACCACCACAATCTGTTTTTGCTGTGAGCTCATCACTTGCATGAATGCAATACCCAAAGAGGTAAGCATGGTTTAAAGCACAAGACTTTTACAAGGTAAAAAACAAACCAAAAAGAAACAACTCCATGCACACACAGATCAGGGAGAAGCACTTTAACAGTCTCCATCCAGGAATCTCTCTACTTGACTCTCTACAGCTTGCTATCTGAATCCCTTCTTCCATATTTTTTTAGGAAAAACTGCAGTGTAAAGTTAATCACATCCTCCGTGACTTTGAGGAAAAATCTCTGCTGTCAAGAATCCACCTTTTTTGGAGGATGGCTGACTGCAGAGTTAACGCTTATTTTCAATTAGCTGTATCTATTTAAAGTCCCCACTTAAACACAGATTTCAGTTTTTACACTTATTATAATGTAATTATGGTTTGCAATATTTTATAACTTTAAAAAAATTTTCCAGAATCCAGAGTTTAGATGTACAATGTTTATTATGAATCACATTCACAGTGCAATACAAATTACATAAAAAGCTATACAACAAACAATACAAAGACTACATGGAGCACGTACCATTCTGTAATGCATACAATACCTGATGCTTAAGCTAGAAGTGTTCTTAACACCTGTTAGCAAGAAACTAAAATCAAAAGATAAATAATTGGATTAAGAAAGTCCTTCATTATTTAGGGTTTTTTTATTAAAAACTCCTCAAATTGGTAAGCAGGCTATCAAGGTAAAAAAAGTTAAAAAAGCAATAACCTGCTCTTTCCTAGCATTTAAAAAGTTTTTCCACTAATTCTAGCCTAGATTAATTTTTAACTAATCATCCTGTCCCCCAGCAAAAGTAGTCACAAAAATCAACTCATCATTTTGTTTCCAGAGCAGGTTGATGATACAAAAAAATAAGCTATGAACACACATGTGTCAGCATATAAGTTTGGAAGTATTATATGAACGAATTTAGAGAGCAAGATGGTCCAATATGCACTGCTTAGACAACTTACACAATGATAGTTCTGAAGTACATGACACAATGTTCTGTCCATACAAAAAAAAAAACAAAACACATTTACTGTATGTCTCTAGAATAATTCCAGCAAGTGTTTGTTGAGTTGTGCTAGTACTTTGGAGACTGATCTAAGATTTTTAGCTGTTTTCACAGCCTCTCCTCACACATACATAAAGAAAATTAAATCCTGGCTGGCTAAGGGTAAGTAATTGGTAATTTCTGCTACCAGACAAATTCTGGTGGCTGTTTGATTTCATTTTGCTTTGTCAAATAAAAGCACCTCCCAGAAGTGAGCATCTTTCTTATCTTCAGTACACCAATGGTTTATTGACTTCAGGAGATGTTCTTCCTTATTTCATCTATGATAACATGAACAAGAGGTCCCAAGGACATACTTTTGATATATAGTTTAAACTAATGGCAAGCGTTTGCCTAGTAGCAATAAAATAACAGCTCAGAACATCTGGGCATGACAATCAGATTTCAAGGGAACACATTCTTTCATGTGCTAATTCTAAAAAACTAGAGAGATGTGTTTTTAGCCACGCAGTTCTTGAGCTTGAGCACAAACTGATGAGTCAAAACTCATTTTCAGTTAAGATGCACAAGATCTTCCCTTGTGACAGATGACCATAACAAGGAAATTATTGCTTTAGCACCTCAACACAGCCCCAGTCCATTCAATGGATTGTAAAGGCTACATAAACTGGCAAGCTACTGTTTTAATTAAGAAATTTGGTTTTGTGTGTCTGCACATGCAAACTGTTCAAGTATTACAGAGGGCTTGTAAACCTTGACATAAGCTTTAAGTACATGTAGAAAAATCAATAAGGATGTAATGTACAAAAATAAATCAATCATGTATTTAATATTCATATAGATTTGCATTCTAATATGTACTACACAGCAATAAACATCCTTACAGAACAAATGCATCTCCCAAAATGCTAGCAGCACTTCTCAGGTCTGTTTTAAGAATCAACACAAAATAAACCCGACAGCAGTATGTAGTACTTTGCAGCCAAATTTTCAGTACTACAACTGAGTGTAACACCCTTCCCCTGGGGGTATAGCAAGGAAGAATTCTTTTAATGCCATCAGAGCCCTTCTCTGATTCCTGGCTGCTGTATGGCCCTTCTAGCAAACAACAGCACCAGAAACTTAATGCTCCAAGCCCCAGGGAACCTCATGTATATTCCATACATGGCTTAGGAATACTGGAGGCACCTGTATCATCAGAGGCCCTGAGTGGACCTTAGAGCATCTTCAGTGGAGCACTCGTGCTCAGAATTCATCTCAAAGTAGAAGAGCCTGCCAAGTGCTCACTTACCACAACACTGTTATGATAGCTCTAGGCATAAATACTGCTGCAAACTACTCAAAAAAGATGCTGAAGCAGAATAAGCCAGATGTACATTTTATAAGTTACATACTGCTTCTGAAAGCATGCTACAAGGAGAATTCATTTCAGACTAGGCATTCAGAAAAAGTTAACAACTACAGCTTCCTCCCTGGCCTCCAGTGAAGACAAATTTGCATGTGGGAGTTTTGAGCAGTGAGTTTCACATAAATGCACTTTCTAAACAATGCATCTGCATGAAAGGTAACAATTACTACTGCATCAAATTTGTATGAGCACTGCACTTTTCAAATGTGTATTACCATTAGATGTTGATAAGGAGTATTCAAGTGTCAATAGAAGTTTAGAAATCACTGTAAAAAGTTAGTAGAAAACTTCCATTGTTTCTAGAATTGAAATGTAAGTTTCAAACACAACACACATTGGAAGCTATGCCATTTACTCCAGTTCAGGTAATGCCATATGAAAACCACCAATAGCTTTATAAAAGGATATATAAGAAATACAAAACCAAATGACAAAACTTCTCAGATACTACTGAACATTCAAGCTAAATGACATCCAAGTGCTGACACAAACCGTACGTGAACACCTTCATGTTAAACTTCACATTCCCATCTGCATGTCAGCAAAGTTGTAGAAATTGTCTACATCTTGAGATGCTGATGCCTTGCTCTCTGACACAAAAACCTGTTTTATTAAACAAGGAAATAGTTACACATCACTAATACACACATTCAAGTAGTCTTTGCTCATTTGGAGCCAGTAATTGCTACTTTTATATTGGCATTTCTCGAGAGGCTGGATTCCACTGTGTGATAGAAGTGTTAGAATTCTCTCAGCCCTCATGCACACTCTGTTACCATCACCTGTTCCTACCGACATGCTAGCTGCAGTAACCCTAGCCTTCCAATGATGAGAATTGGAAAATTTTGGCTTGATTATTCAGGGGCCATAGCTACAGATAGTGTCTATTTAGATGTATTTTGCTTGGTAAAGTCGAACTCTGTCTAGGAGACAGCAGGGGAAAACAAACAGACAAAAACTTTAGACTACCATTAAGCTTTCCTTCAACAAAAAGTCAGAGTTTGTAAGAGACTCCCTTGCACTCTATTCCCCTCAAAAACTTGGCTGCTTATTTATCAGATGATTACTTGTTTTTATATAACGTCAGTTACATTTGTTTTTTGCAGAATTGATCAACACGTGAAAGTCCAAGCTCCATGACAGTCATCTTTGAAAGCTTTCAGTGTATCAACTACAAATGCCTTAGGCAATGCCCAAATAGTTCAGTGTAACAGACAGTGTTGTGGCTGTTCCTCAATCTGTACATGCAAGTGATAGCCTCAGTCAAAAACTGGAGTTCTTACTATCTTATATTTTCTATACCTCAAGAGAAAATCATGACTGTCTGAGCACACTAGTGTTGGCACAGTCAAGTGAGCTATTCCAAAATGCTCTGGGACTGCAGGAATGGGTCATTCCAGATGACTCTGCTACAGCAGTCACCACTTCGCCGCTTCAGCTCAGAATACCATGTGGCTGTAAATGATGACAATTCCTGTAATTTATTTATACTTAAATTGTGTTTTAAGATGAATATGCTATTGCCCAGTAAATTTCTAAATAAAAAAAAAATTAAAATAAATAAATTAAAAAAAAACCACCACAAAGCAAGTAGTTTCCTAGACTGCTGCTTGAATGCATGGTAGACTTCTATTTGAAGGGACTTGAAAATACCTACTAATTATCTGGCAGTTGTTTGGCGCGACAGCAATCAGTACCATAGTCACAACAGTTAAACACCTTGTTTCAGCCCCCCTCAGTACCCCGATATTGTGATTTACATTTTGCAGAGTATTTTATGAATAATTATGAGATGGAGGAACAGTATGAGAAAGCATGCCAAAAAAGTCACACTAGAAAGAATGTCAGAGGTAAAGAGTGCAGATGCACCCAGTTCACACAAATAGGAAGTCTACTTAAGTGCAGAGCATAGAATTCTCCTTGTAACATGTTGTTTCTACCAAACAGCTCAAAAACCTGTGGTGGTACTATTGCTGAAGAACTTTTCTACCCTTATTAGAGTACCTAAAGTTGGATTTATTTCAGAAACAAAAACTTGGTGAAATTAAGGTTATTAACGCATGAATTAATAATTTTTAACTGTGGTTTTCAAATGCAAATGTAGCCACCTGCTTAAAAACAGATTAAGCTCCTGCAAAGCCTTACAGGATACATGTCTTCCTAAGAGCTTTTGTTGTTGTTTCTTGTCAAAGGATACCTATAATTCTTTCTGAGTGCTGCAACAACTCTCAAACATGGTAAGAGCAGCCAGGAATGAAGTGAAACCATTTTATAGAACATTCTTGAACCTTCGGGTAGCAATAAGTCTGAAGTTTGTTAATCCCTAAATTGCTTCTAGATTGTGCCCCAAGGAAGAACTACATTTTTTAAGAAATGTATACTCATAGTATTCCATTATCTAGGGATCCATGCACAAACGTAGTTTTTATCAGAAGTTTTGGAGTTACATTTTAGCTAAAGAAAGATATATACTTCTCAGGAAGACTAAAGTTCCGCTTCTTAATTCAGTGCAGCAAGTATTTTATAAGTGAGGCAGATTTTACTATGTAACCAGGCTGTAAACAGAAGTTTTAAATCCAGATGCAGTAAGTATTTTCATACTTGGAACCAAACCCAAACACTACCAATCACCTTCAAGAACAATGCTTACTTCACAGCATGAAGCACACAGGCTGAGGTTTCTGGTTTTCAGATCAGGACTTAGTGTTGTTACAAACAGACACCAGTCATTTCCAATGAGGAACATATGAAATGTTTGTTCTAGTAATCAATATCACTTCAGTCTTTGAGTAGAGAAAAAGATCAAGAAGAACCAGTGAGTTACCTACCCAGTATCAGCTTTGCTCTATATGGAAAAAGAAAACAATGCTAACCACATGACATAAAAAAAAACAAAACAAACAGCACCGTAAGCTCTTGTTTTAGAGAGGCCATTTTTATGGTAAAATTTGCAGTGATAACTTTTGGGTCAAAAGAATTGTCCAGAATGTAGTTCTAGGATTCTCCAGACTGACAGCCAAATCAAGGCCTGCTACACATCAGGTTTTTGCTGGTGCAATAGCAAACATGAAAAAACCAAAAACATCAGCTGCATTTGAGATGACTTATTACAAGATAACTCTTCTTCCAGAAACTGGGCTGTCTAGTTCCTAGTAATGCTTTCAAAGGAACCAAAAGACAGCAAGTTGCTGTATGGCCATTATGTTTCAAAGACATTCCAGTCTTCTTTGAACAGCTGCTTGAAAGCAAACTGTTTGTCCCTTTCTTGTTACCAGGAGTGTTCTAATCATTTCCAGAAACTTTCTCAAAACCATTGCCGTTCAGAGAAATGGGGACAGCAAGCAAAGAGGAGGTGTGGTGTCTTTGAAGGAAGGCATTCTGCAGTATCCTACACTGCAAAAGTAAACCTTGAAAAAAGATGAAATCCCATCATATTATCTTTCTCAGGATTTAATAGACTAGAACATCACAAAGGAGACTTCAGCATATGACTTGAGGCAGAGCTTTTCCCTACTATATTTACAAAACTTGTTTTTACTATTATGTGAAATAACAGTTTGAAGTGGAAATCTTCTATTCTCCAATTGATATGATGGGAATTTAGTACTCTCAAGGGCAATTCTTCTTGTCTCTGACAAGCAACTTGAGTTTGGAGTACAAAAACCCACAAAAATCAACAAAAAAAAAATAGAATATTCAGGTTTTACTATTCAGAAGCCTAAAAAGACCGTGCAGTATGTCAGCACTACGTCTTTTCCATGAAGTACCTCAGACATTCTGTGACATTTTTTGCCAATAAAGCAATACAACAGCTTACCTTGGTCCCACTGAAAACATCATTTACAATGCTTTGACATCCTTCCACAGCACCGTCTCCATTAAACTCCAAAGCAACCACTGGACCTAGAAGATAGTTTCATCTAGAATCAATACTGCTTTTAAGCTTGGCATTGAAACAGTAGATTTTTCAACCCACAGGGAATTGTGAAGCTTGCAAGAGGTATTTTATGGTTTTTGCTTGAGCAGCCATAATGCAAGATAAAGAATTAAAAACACTTAACCATAGCTTCAAAGTACAGTGTTATCTGAGAACAAAATATCTGCAATTCCATGCTCATTTTTGCAGAGATTCTGGCAGAATTCCAGTTTTACTTCTTGAACAGCAGCAATGGCACAAAACCACTACGGAGCGCAGGGCATCATGGAAGTGAGTCAGATTAAACTGCTCAAGTAGCGAGCCATTTCACTGACATCTGGAGTAGGACTGAGTCATTCAGGCATTTTTGCCTCAGTCCCAAGATAGCAAACTGCCTGATTTTTAGACTTGTTCTCACCCACTATTTGCAGATCCCCTTTCTCTGGTTTCATTTTGAACACATTATTTCTTCCCACACAGGTGCAAAATAGCCTTTAAACTAGACTGTCATCTGATAAGTACAATAACTTTTGGCCTGTTCTTGCAATGAGCATCATAGGCCTCTTGTGTTACCATGAAAAAACCTGAACGTTGCTACTAAATTTGGAGCATATATTGAGCTTTAGCATATAACAGATGGCAAGATGTCAGTACTTCTGCAGGAAGAGACAAAAACCAATTACAGTCAGATCAATAAAAAGGCTTCTGAAATACTCTGACAGCACACCACTTAAACCAGGAATTTAACACTTGCCTGCTTTATGCATATCTATATCTATTTGCTTGAATACCTATATGAAAAAACTGAACATCTGGGTATTGAGCAGCAATGGTGGGAAGTTAGAAATAGTCTAAAAGCGTGAGCTTTGACCACCCCCGACAGATCTGCATGTGCCACTGCTTCTAAGCCATACGGCGGCACCACTAGAGAGGGGGCAGAGCCACAAATTACATGTGGAATAGCTCATTTCTGATGCCTTCAGCAGTTTTGGCTAGTTCAGGACCTCACTGAGGCTTCCAAAACTCATCTCAACTGGCTTGACACTATGCCCTTGAAACACAAATTTGTCCTTCATTCCTCTTTCTTCTCCAGAACTCTCTAGTGACAGCTAGATACCTGTATCAGGGGAAAGCAAACAACACAAACTCACCTTTTTCAAGGAGTGAAATGAATTCTGATGCACACTGCTGGAAAACTCTGTGAGCATCCTCTGCCTTCATGGGAACTTCTTTAGTCTGTACCAGCTGAAAGCCTTTACCAATCATCTGTTAACAGAGAAAGAATTCATGTTAAAAATACTTTCAAGGCAGAGAGCTCAGCTCAAATACCCAGGTTACACTGGAACAGACCCATTTTCCCCCACACACATCAAGCCACAGAGCAAAGGGTCCCTTTTTTGGTTTTGTTTTTGTTTGGTTTGGTTTTTTCCAAAACCATTGCTTTTTCTAGATTTCTGTTTATTTTCATTCCATTCATCCAGATTTTCTCCCCTGGCCTAGTGCACCTAGAGGAGTAAATGCGAATGGCTTTGTTTTATCTGATGGCCCAGGGTTGTGTTTTTTGCCTCACAATCTCTCACAAGTTGAAACTAATGGAAGTTAAAAGCATTCAGCATCTGGAGTCAAGCAGTTAGTTCTCATTAGTCTGCAATAGTTCAGTCAAGCGTTAGCTCAAACTCTCATCTATACACTGCTGCAGTTTTCCATTTTGGAAAAATAGTTACAAACTTTGGAACACATGCAGCTTTTTACTTCAAATCTGATAAAAAACTGAAAGCATATAGAGAAGGAGCAACTGTATTTGTACTTCCACTCCATCCATTAACCCACAGAGCTGCAAGATTTCCACAGAATTTCACTAACTAGGCTTTTAGTGTTGTCTTAACTCTAATTTCTAAAGCACTACTAACACAAAGCACATCTATTATTCTATTTACTACAGCTTTTCCTTCTCCAGATACCCATAAGCATCAATCTCTCCCTTCACTCAAGTAGCCTTAGTAACTCAGTTCCATAAAAAACCAAATGAGCAGTGGAGGGAATGAGGAGCATGGAAACACCCTGCAGCTTTCTTTCCCTGAAGTTAAAACACAAGGAAAAGAACTCCATGCATTGTTTTGTTGATCATACAGCACTGGGATCAGCGGCTGTTGCAGATACCTCTTCTGTTGGAAGCTGTAGCTCACGGTTACTGGCTCTGCTCTGTCATCCCTGGCACTCCAGGGTGCTAAAAGCAGCCATCCACTCCCAGATTTTAGCCCTAGGAAAGCCCCAAATCTTGCCAAGCTTGGAGCTGCTGCCTCAAAGGAAAAAAAAAAGAAAGAGACAGCACCAGCTATTTAAGTAATGGAAGACAGCTGATCAGCTGTGACAAACACTCACTGCCTCTTCCAGAGAAAAATTCCAATACTAGGTGCCAGGGCGAATACAATTTAACATGTTGGGGTGTTGGGGTTTTTTAAAGTCCCTGTTAGTACTGGTGAAACCTTCAGGCCAGGCTGTTTTGTTAGCTGTGACTTGCAGGGCAGTAAGCTAACAAGTTAATTGGCTCTTTGCCTTTCACAGGCATTGCCTATCACTCACTACACTTGGCCAAGTTCATCAAATCAACTATGAATTTTCTTCAGAACATAGCTCTGGTGTGTGCCATAACAGAAAAGTACACTGGAACTATTACAGGATAGATGTGCCAGTCCCAGAATGTCAGATGTAAACCAACAGATCAGATCCAGTCTCTTACCTTGCTTTAAGGTTTTAAACAGTGCAGTTGATCAGTATTGTTAGCAGACAAACAGGGCCTCCGCGTTCTCCCTTCAAGGAGCACCAGAGGCTGTCCAGAGGCAAGTTCAGTTAGAAATTCAAATAGCTGAAGGAAGACAAAAGTTGCTCACCTCATCAATTAACTTCCTGGCATTTGCAGTTGTGTAGTCACCAGCGAAAAACACGGCCAAACACGATTCATCGCTGTTTTTCTGTCTTTGCCCTCGAGTTACTGGTATTATGCTCCTTGTAGCATCGGTAGAAATTCTGACAGCTTTCAGCTCCTCAGAGCTGGGCAGAGGAACATAATCTTGGACTACAGCATTCTCAGGCAAAAGGCCCCAGTTATTTTCTCCTGACACGGGGGTAAAGTCATGGATGTTGCTCCATGTGTTATTGAAGATACTCAGTCCAGCATCTTTAAATTGTAAAGCAAGCTCAGGATAATAGTACTGGAAACATCCAAATTTCATACCAGTGGAGGACTCGATAATGGGCTGGGTGGCACAGCACAAGAATACCTCCAGCTTTCTGCAGTCCCGAGTGCGAAACTGTTGACAGGCCACTATACATTTACAGTCTTTGCAGTCACGGAAAAACACACTGCCCTTTATTGGTCCTAAAAAGATTTGGCAGTTTACACAGTCATCAACAGTGATTGTAGCAGAATTGTCAAATATGTAGATCTTACAGTTCTCACAATCCTGAATGATGAATTGTTGCCCTGCTACTTTTCCAGGCAGCCGGCCCACAGTTTCATCTTTAAGTCCAGAAAATGTGTAATCCTTGGGGTCAATCTGAAGAAGAAAGGAAAAAAAAAGAAAACATGAAAGCTTCCCCATACAGAGAATATTATCATGCTAAATGTGAATTCACTTGTATTAACTGAAGTAGCACTGAATTGTACAGGATAACCTGCCAGAAAACTCTTCGAAGAGTGATGAAAGATTAGAAGCAGACCTTTTATCTAAACTACTGGAATGCACAACAAAGAAATGAAACTATACTTCTGAGGTGCTCCCGGAAGAAACCCAACTAATGCAGTTTGCCCTCTAATACAGACAGGAGGCAGGGAGCTAGTTTTCCCTGTGGCCTCTAAACTGTTTCAATATGGGTATTAAGATAATAACTGTAATAAATGAAATGGCCAACAAACTTGCAGATTCATAAAGATACAAAGTATTCCCTTTTCAAGCAGCTTTCTTGGTCATATTTTACCACATCTCAAGATGTTGCAAGGAAACTCTGCTGCTTTCAAGCAGTATCTTCTTTATTATGTTTGCAAACTACAAAGACCTCACTTATCCGTGCCACAGCATTATCTTGTGCTAACAACTACAAGATTCCTGAGCTAACAACAGCTATGTGATTGTTTTAGCTACGACCAACAGGCAAATATTGGCAGTGGTTGTGCAGGGACATGTTTACAGACATCTCCATGCTCCAGCATCCCACTGCCAAGGAGAGACACTTGAGAAAGGCTGTGGCTTTCTCTACTGGGGAGCAGGGACTGAAGAGCCACATGGTGCCCAGGATGGTTTGCAATACAGGTGGACAGCATGAATAATACAACACGTGCTGTAGTAACACCGAAGGAATCTGAGCTGGTTCATTTCTAGATAGACCTAAGTCTCAAGACAACTATAATTCCCAGAGCAAATTCTACTCTGCCCTCTTGTGAAAGCTTATTAAAATAGCATTTAGAAGTATATGAGTACCTGAACTAGTTTAACACAAAACCAATTCACAAACCTGCTTTTGATTTTCTGCCCGAGTGCCCTAAATTTTGCTGCACGATAATCAGTGTTAATGTATTACAAAAGTTTCTGTATAGCCAAATTTGTAAAAAACTCCTCCTCCCCAACATTTCAAACATTTGCATGAGATTTCAAGACCAAAAATAGGCAGAAACCAGGATGGGCTAGTGCCAGACATCCACTAAACCAGCTCAGCCTGTGTAGCTTTAGTCCAGAACAGCTAATGGAAGCTAAGATACTAGCTCCACCAACATATAAAATCTCCTCCTTTATATACAACTTATCTGATCTCCGGACAGGAAAGTAAGTTTGCAGCTGATAAATCTTCCAAATAAAATGCGAATTGAGACAATGAACATGGCTTCCTAGAAATCTCCCCTCAATCATATTTAACACCACTATAATACACCCAGGAAAGTTAGTTGGAAGAATTTCAAGCAAAATTAGGAGGCTCAAATGATAAGGTATGCATCATGGAGACAGCCACATAGTACAGATAGTAGGATAGCCATGTAGCAGGATTCAAACCCTCTAAGGTCTTAAGTCGCAAGAAATGTTCTACATTTGATCCAAATATAAGACATTTGTATTAGTTTTTCCCATCCTTGGCAGTGTTGAAGGCCAGGCTGGATGGGGCTTTGGGCAACCTGGTCTAGTGGAAGGTGTTCCTGTCCATGGCAGGGGGTTAGGAATATAGATGAGCTTCAAGGTTCTTTCCAACCCAAACCATTCTATAATTCTATAAAGTATGAAAACGCAGAAGTGCCTAGGCCTGGGAATGCACTTTTCTTGCTTATTTTCTTTCTGTTAATTCCTCTGCTGACAAAAAGCCTCTTAAGCACATAAAGCCTCTTAAGTCTGTGTGCGTACCCTATAGCTGCAGCTTTTAATGTCACTGGGTCAGCAGCTGACTCTTGGATGTCATCAGCTGTATATAAGTCCAGACCTGAACCGCCATCTGTTGTGATCTAAACAGAGAGGGAATTACTTTTTTGAGAACAATATTTAAAAGAGAAGACCTTTCTGTAAGTGGTTTAGAAAAGACTCTGCAAATTCTTGTTTGCTAGACTGAGATGACTAGGGGAGAACCATAAGCCATTAAGTACAGCAGTAACTTCTCATATTTGTGGTGGCATATCATTGCTGACTGTCCTGGGTTCAGCAGTAGCAGTAATTTTTCTCCTTCTTAGTAGCGGGTGCAGTGCTGTGTTTTTGATTTTTTGGTCTGGGAACAGCGGTGATAACACCGATGTTTGTAGCTACTGCTTAGAA
>WYDI02013686.1:0-67691 GCA_009867235.2 Psittacus erithacus
GAGGTGCTCCAGTCCCTGATCATCCTCGTGGCCTCCTCTGGACTTGTTCCAACAGTTCCATGTCCTTTTTATGTTGAAGACAATAGATTTGTACACAATTCATTCCTTTTAAAAGAAAAAACGAAACCCAGACCCACAGTATTTGCATTTTTAATGGTGAGGAATAGAACATCCTTTTAGAAAATTAATTAAAGCATGTATGGTGTTTGGGGAAACATGATTCTTGCAAGAGGAATATAGAATCTTACCAACAGGATAGTGTACAATGTGTTGAAACTTTCTTAATTTTAATTTTAGGTCTGAAAGTTTTTGGGAGATAGCTTTTATTAGGCAAAAAAGTATTCCCAGTTATTCAGAGAGTCTGCAGCGTCCTTTCAGCCTCTTAACATCTTCTATAGCATATGGAGACCAACAGGCTGCGCTGTTCAGTTCTCTTGCATCTCCTAATGGGAAGCTTGTTTCAACATTCAGTCCGAATGCAGTGAGTATGCATACTACTTCTCTTAGTATAAAGTGAGCAAATGGTTGTTTTTCCTAATTTCATTGGAATTTCAGTGTAGGGTTATTTTAACTCAGTTTCCATCCTAGTAAAAAAATGACTGGCTCTTTTTCCTGGCAGTCATCGAGGCTTTTCCAGAAAACATGTTGTGTAACAGTAGAATAAAACACAGTGATGAGAGGATTAAGACTATTAATTGACTTGTGGCAAGAAAACAAATCAAATAAAGTAAGCATCAACTGTGTTCTTAGATGCAAAGTTCTCCTCACTTTGGAGGAGTAAAGTTTCAGAATTAGGTGTATGTATTGTTATATATTTCAGAGATAAGTACTTTCTGGTCACTTCACATGTGTGAGTACAATACGAGCTCACAAGTTACACTTCCTCCGTGATTTTTTTTACTTAAAAATCAGAGTTCTGGTTTATTCCCTTTCTTGCAGCTAAGCAGCAATTGTTTAAATTCATAGAGCTCACTATTAGTGTAAAAAAATAATGTTGACCATAAGAACTAAGACTTAAAAAACTTATTTCAATTAAAAGAAAATAATTAATTCTTTGTATTTTTAAATCTGTTGTCTTTGAACAAGAAAGAATAAATGCTTCATGTCAAACATCAGGTCAAAGCAGGCGATTCTCAGTTGCTCTTACATTTGTACTTAAAATTCCTGTGCATTTTTCTTTCCTGTTTGAGATATAAACATGGAAACAGGTTGCCTAGAGAAACTGTGCTGTCTTGGCTGTGAAGATATTCAAAACCAAACTAAGGTTTTGATAAGGCCCTCATCTAACTTTGTTGAACAGCATTCCTTCTCACCTCCCTATGCATTCCATTTTCTCCTAGGGTTGTTTTGATCTATCCAGCCTTATTTCTCACCGAGTCTTCCTTCCTCTCCCTCTCATTTACATTAATGTGTATTTCTAGCTTGGCTTGTGATCTGCTTTAGAAATGGTATTATATGGCTTTTGCTTTTCTTTCATAGATCCAGACTGGAGTCATGATAGGAGAGCAGTCTCCAATTACTTCTCTAGACAGCAATCCTACTGATGTGTCTGCCACTGGTAAAGGCTGATTTAATTCCCTGCACCCTTTTTTTCTTCAGTAACTGCCATAGAGAAAATAGTATAGACTGAGACTCAGTAGTCTTTAAAAAAGGAATATTGCACTGGGTTTATAGTACTAGATAAAGGACTAAGGTCAATGGATTGTTTAGCAGCTTCTGTCAAATACCACTTACATTGTCTTTAACAAACAGCTGAAACCAAATGAGTGATCACAGTGTTTGCTATACAGCAGTAATGATAATATACTCAGTAGAAACCAGATAATGAAGACTCACATATAGATCAAGATTAGGTTGCCATAGAAACTGTGCTTTCTTGATCTAATGAGATTCTGGGGATGTATACTGCTTGTGCTCTCTTTTTTGATCAGGGCAGCATACTGGAAGGATAATAACACACAGACCTCCTTAACAGTTCTTCGATTAATAACAAATAGAATCCATATGTGTGTATTGAGGAGTCACAACATTTAAACAAAGACAAGAGTCACTTTGATTATATAGGTTAAAAAAACCAACAACACTAAAGAGAAACAGAGATTGTAGAAATTGGTTAGAACCAAGTCTGAACTGAGCAATTGTAATTCCTTCGGGAAACAAATATGTATTGTATTTACAAGCAGTGAAAATGCAGTGCTCTGATACAATAATGAATCTCAGTTGAGACCGTAATAGACCTGATTCTGTTCTGTATTTCTGTATGAAGACCTGAACTATATTCTTTAACTTCAGAGAGTAGTGTGTAAGCATAACCTGTGTTTCTCATACAGAAAAGAGGAAGGACAAGCATACAGGATCTGATTGATTCTAGATGTTATTTAAATTGTACCTGTATTTATCATGTCACATATTAGATATCCTAATTTAAAATGAAACAGTCTCCATATTGCACATCTGAGCAATTGGCTTCCTTCCTTGAAGGGTAAGCTGACAGAACGTGAGCTTTTTAAACTGAAAAAGTTGTAGTGTACAGTCCACCTGGAGCTTAATGATCACACATTTATTTCACATTGATCATGAAAAGCACCACAACTAAATCAGAGGAACAAGACAAAAGGCTGTTTTTTAAATGTATTCAGAATATGAGACTCTGGGTTAATATAATGCAATACACAGGAGCATCAGTGTTGCTTAAAAAGCCCAAGAAGGCCACAGTTCTTTAACCTATCTGAACAGCTTAGCTAGTAGAGTGGAAAGCAGAAATACTGCAGCTCATGTTTGTACTGTTTCTTGTCATTTTAAATTTTAGTCTTGCTGAGCAGCACATCCTTATGTGCTCTCTCCTGCTGCCCTTTTTCAAGGATAAACTTTCAAAGATAACCTTGAAAAATCAAAGTAGCTCTCGGACGATTTTTTTCTTAGTGCTGTAAGAAAAATCAGCATAGTTTGGAGAAATTCTTGCACAAACTCATACACAAGGCTGTTTCATTCTGAGCTGAAAGGACGTGTGCCAATTCAGCTGAGGTTCTAGCCCACTGTCTTCAGAATTTAATATAGCATGTGAGAGGTGTTAGTGTCAGAGATTTTCAAGATGTTTTGGTTTATGCTTTTGGCAAAGAAGGAGAATGTAAATCACTTTGAGCTTGGAAACAGATAGCTGTGAAAGTGGGAAAAAAATTCTGTGAGATTCCTTCTGTTCCTTTAGAGAGAATCTCAACCTGCGAGAGCCTTTAGTTACCTCAGATGCTGGTTTTGTTTTCAGTACCACTCTAATTCATTAACAAAATAAGATATAATTTATTTATAATAGATATAATGTATTTATGATATAATATATTTATAAATAATGGATGAAAATGACTATTCCATTTTCTTCTGAAAAAAACAAGTCCATGAATTTGTTCTATTTACACACATTTAAAATCCCAGGAAACTGACAGTTAGCTGCTCCTTTTGCCTCCTGACTGTGATTAAAAGCTTCCAAAGGTTGTTGCTTCTCATGTTGTATCCATAGGTGTGTTTGAAACATGACAAATCTGTGTCACACACACACAGAGAAATCAATTACTCTGAAATCTTGCTCATGAGCTGCTTGGTGCAGCTAACTTTTCCTTTCCTCAGCTTAAACATTTGGGTATGTTGGAGATAAAATAGATGCACTCTGAGTTGTTAATGCAACTAGCTAAAACTCTGCAGTCTGTAAGGACTGGAGAAGTGGGGGATGATGGATGATGGCTTAATGAATGATAGTTCTTGTAGAAAGAGTTCCTTCACAGGAAGAAAATACTGGAATTCAGTCTAAGCTACAGCCCTTAGTTGGCAACAGGTCATTCCCTCTCTTTCCACAGTGCTTTCTAGATCACTAGATACGCTTTTGGGAGCTTTTGATTATGCCAGGAGTGTATCTTGAAGGTCTTTCTCAGAATTCACAAGTGTGTTTCCCCTTCTGTTTCCAGAGTAACTGTGTATTTCTGAGAGAAGAGAAAATACCACAAGTATAAGCCATATGCTTGATGGATCAATCAAAGTTATTCTGGTTTCTTTCTGTTTATTTGCTGCTTGTCACTTTTTGATGTAAAACTAGTTTTAAGTGATTGATACTGATAATTTTTGTTTGTTACAATTATGTCCTTTAAGAAAAAATCAATCTAAATATTAACATTTATTTGTGGCAAATGGGCATTTAGCTGCCATCCTTTTGATAAGCAGATCTTCAGAACAGATCTTTCAAAGGAATAGTTACAACTATATAATTATTTAATGTTAACTATTTTCTGCTTAGTTACTGCCCCCAGCCACAGTGATGATTGTGAGCTGCAAGGAAGGAACTCTACTATTCGTCTCAAAGCAGAAAAGCTGGAGAGGGTAAATACTTGTAATCTCTTGAGTTTTCCTTTCTGTCCCTTCGTGAGGCATATAAAACATCTGGAGCATGTTTCTAGGCTGACAAAGTTTAAGGTATGACTTATGCACCAGATTTTCTGTTTGAATAGTTCTTTTAGGTTGCAAGCTGCTATCTCATTTTTTGTATGGGGCAAATTGCTGGTTTTGTTAATCTAATTACTGAAACTCTTCCGGGAATCTGAATATCCCTCAGGATTTTTAAGGCAGTTATTAAGGACAAAGGGGTTTGCTTATTACACTCATCTGTATTCAAGGTTAAATAATATCTGAACATCTCTCAATTAGAAGGAAAAGTCACAGAGTGTCTCTGGAATAAAAGTGTTGTCAGTGAGAGTGTACTATGAAACAAAGGCTCTTTGAAGTATAGCTCTTTAATTACTCCCCCTTGTCCCTGCAGTCATTATTCCCAGTCCTCTCTTTTTTTTCTCCAAATTAAGTTTTCTCCTTCCAGGCATTGAATTATCTTGGGATTCAGCCCACAGATGAACAGCAGCAAGCCCTAAGGCAGCAACTTCAGAAAGATTCTAAAGGAACAGTGTCTTTTGGAGGTAATAATTTGTTAATGACCGTGGAAAAAAATGAAATGTAGGAATATAGAAATGATGATAGATAATAACCATTAATATCTTCTGTGTCAGTATTGGGTTGCTACTGCAAATAAAATGATACTTTGAGGCTTTTTTTAATTCTCCTGTATGAAAATAAACTTGGAATTCTGAAACTAAGTAATTGGGAAGCAAATCACAAATTTGTCTAATAAGAGTGGCCTCAAGAAAGTTGGGATTTGTGCTCACAAATCCCTACATTTTTGCCTTGAGTATAGGTTAATTGTTCCTAAAATCACCTGGGACAGTATTCATGGTTAAAGAGACTTCTTGAAGGAACTACACTGACTGATTGTTTAACTTCTTTAATTTGTGAGAAGCAAGAACATTTCAGCTATTGCATATAGGAAGGCAGACCATCATGATTTTTCTTCTAGTTAAGTCTAATTCTAATGGGAATGAGTCGCTTCTGTTGGTTATGACAATTTTGGTAGGTGACGATAACAATTTAAGAATATTTCTTATAAACTGTGAGACATGATAGTTCTGATGCTAAAAGCGATGGAAATTTCACTTTTCCTAAAGTTTAAGAAAAACAGCATCGAACGCTAGTATATAAAGATAACTTCTGTGCTTAACCGCCCAAAAAGACCCTGGATTTTCAAATGTCAGGAAAGATACTGGAAGGCGAACTTCACACCACCTTTTGTTTTCTCCTTCACACCTTGAGTCAGGGATATTTTATCCCAAGATCTTTGATGAATATTTTTATTCTGATTCTTACCATCATTACCAAATGTTTCTGTTCAGAGAGCCGTGTCTGATCTTCATGTTTGCCGTTAGAAATCTTATGCAGGGCAGACGCTGCATTTATAAAAGAGTAGCCTTACATGGTGGAATTAGGGGGTTGTCTTTAGTGATACTGCTGCAAAACTCAACTTGTGAAATACAGCAACAAAATCTAATCTGGTTTTTAGATTTTATTGACGTTTCAAAGAATCTGTTGTCTATGCAATTGAATGCAACAGATGATGGCCAAAAATCTCCAACTCCTGGAGTCAATGAAATTACCAGCTTCCTGGATTCACAGGTAAAATATGTGCCTGCATAGTGTTTAATTCTGGGAGGAGACTATTGGGGAGTTTCTTATATACAAGATTACTTCAAATCTTGGGCAGATATTTAGAACAGCTCCATATTATGATGTTCTTTAAGATAACCTAGTTCCTGTGGAGCTTTTTAAAGCAACCTACTTTGCTGATAGCAATTCACATAATTATGTTGTCATTTGCTGTAAGTATGGACAACAGTGATTTACTGAGGTTTCTTAATGGAATACTTGTTGCTACTGCCTGCGTGAACGATAAACAATTATTGGGCCCAGTGATTTCCACAACTGCTGTAGTAAAAATTGCTTTCTTCTAGGGGTGACTTTAAGAAAGAGCATTTGCAGCATAGGAATAGTAAAATAAAATTATGTATTATTTAAATATTGAAGAAAACAGGGGCTGTTAGTGTTGTAACCCTGATACTTTAAATATATTATTAATCCTTTCTAACAGGAAAAATGTTCATTGTTTTGGAAGATGGGCAGAATTTTCTTAAATGTTTTTAGTATTTTCAAAGCTTTAAATTATTGCAAAAATAAGATTTTCCTCTTATTTTACTAATGACCTTTTAGGAGGAGATGTTAAGGGTTATGGAAAATACAGTTAAAAACATGTTCTAACCTTTAGTATTTAAATATGCACAGATTGTAACCTCTGATTCTTTGGAAGATGATGTGGAAAGACTTAAGAAAGAAAGAAATGATGCTTTAAAAGAAATGAGTAAATTAAAGGTAATACTTACTTTCCCTTTGTTTTGAATTACTCAAGAGGCTAATTTCTTTTTGAGTGTATATAGTAATTTACTATTTTTCTTTTGAATTTTATGTGCTATTTTTGATGAATACATAAAAAAGCAAAGCAAACAGCCCTAATGTTTGAAGATTGTTTGCTTACAATATGTTTCTGGAGGCGGTGAATTTGATTTGTTATATTGAGTACTAGAGCATTTTTTGTCTGCTTCACAGAGAAATGAGACTAAGCAGACATTTAACAAAAGTGAATGTAGAGAAGTGATTTGCATAGCAATTTTATTTAGAAACGTGTGATCCTGGGAACTGCAGTTTCTGAGCATCTGCTGATACTTCTGAAAGAAGTCAGAGCTGGAGGATACATTAATCTGTTTTCAAAATTAATGCGTCTTTTCACAGACATTATAAAATGCATAAGACCCAAAGCCACAAACACTTTGTTGTTTCTTAATAACTTGGGTTACAGCCATTGTCCTGTGCTCCTGAATTTCTTTTTTCACAATCAGAAAGATAGACAATCCTGGTGCAGTGTTAAATGTGAGTTTTACTTATATCACAGAGATGTTCAGTGAGTAATCCTTAAATGCCCAAGAAATTTGAACAGTTATCAATGAACCCCCTGAAAAACTGGCTGTTAGAGATTAAGATTTGGCTTTGTCACAGGTTCTGTAAAAGCTGTTGATTATTATTTCCATCAGTACTTTTTTAATAGGTGTGTTCCTGATTATGCAGCATTAATAACAGATTTACGTTGTGACCTAGAAACATGCTACAAGGCAGTACATTGATAGAACTTCAGTGTTGCTACCTGTACTTGTGAAAAAGCTAATTGGGTTTTAGGAATAAAAACTCTCTGATTTCAGACGTGATTATTAATTATTTCCTTTTTTAACAGGAAAAATTATCTGAATCCATGAATTTGGAGAAGCAGTTAACGGAGCAGCTCCAGCTCATCAAGCAAGTATGTTGAAGTTTCTTTAAACACTAGTTGTTCTCTTTTTTTACTGTTAATTGTGGGAGAAGGAAGCATTTCTTTCTTGATTCTCATATGGACTATACTTTCCCAGTGATTTCAACACAAAGTGGTTCTTTTTGTAACTACAAAGCTTTTGATTAGAATTGGAGAATATTGATCCTTAAGGTTTTAGAGCAATAATTCTCTGCTGTTGAATTAAGGCTGAAAACCATAAGATAAGCTGGATCAGGTAAGTTGCATAATGATGTAGTAGTACCTGTCTGGTCTTAAGTGTTCTTGAAGTGATTTTCCTGTTCTTAGGCAGCAGTGTGCCTAACCTACAGACCAAATGTTAACTACTTCGTATGTCAGCCTGATGAAAATATAGACACTTGACAATTCTACCTGATATGTACCAGGAAAAAAATGGTAGTGTTTTGTGAAGGATGTCTTGTTTATGTCTCCATACTTATCGGTGAGAGAAGAAATCATGCATGAGATTTAGTCTTCTTGTATCTGTTTAAGGAAATTACCAATTATATGTAAATCCCATGTAATTTGTAGCCTGGATTCAAAAACAAGTAACTTTCATGTTTCCTGCTTCTACTGAATATCATCCTGTCAACTCTTTTCTTCTTATGATCTTTCTGCCTTTCTTCTGTTCTGTACTGTTATATGTATTTCTTGTAGGTTTCTCATTGCTGTCTGTTCCATCAGATGCCATATGTAAGATGCAAGATAGAGGTTAAAAATCTGTGTCCTGTCATTAAGATTAGGTTTACATTTTTGCTCATGTATGTAGGTTTCTTCAGCGCCTTCATTATCACCTTGACTATAAAAGGACTGTTTGAAAGTTTTTTCCATGAGTGTCGTGATGTTGCCTCCGTACATTGCGGGACAGCAGGGAAATAAAATGGATTCTTTTTTGGATAAAATTTAACTGGAAGTATGTGCCAGTAGCGCGCCTCTTGTTTCCATTCACTAATGGGTGTTCAGTCTGTTGCTCTAAACCAGAGCAGATGTTCAGTCTACCAGTCTAGACTAAAGCTAGCACAAAGTACAAACTCTAAAATGTAGACAGCGAGGACATCAGTCCTCAGCATCGAGTGTTTCAATTCGCAGACGTACTCTTACTGCGAAGGTGGACTTGGACGAAGGTGGTTTGAGATGCTCCATGTGGCAGCAATGGCTGTTTTCTACCACACGAGGTCCTCGAACTTTAATTTTTCCCTCAAGCGCTATCATGGGATGGTGTGGGTCAGCTTTGCGGCGCAACCCCAGCCCGCCAGGGGATGAATACTCTGGTTTTCAAGTAAGCATTTTAAGTGACTGCTGTTGAAAAGGTTCCGCATAGAGAAATAATAAATTATAGGTAATTACAGCACTATTTTAGGAGATGCAAGCATGCTTTTAATGGGAATTTTAGTTCTCTTTATACATGGTGCATTTTCAAGTGGTTTACGTATATTTCTGTGGTTCAGAAGCAGTGCTGACGCCGAGATTCATGGTAGTATAGGCTACTTCAAGTACAAAGAGGCTACTTGGAATGCAAGTTGCTATTTACCTTATGATGATGCATTCCTGCTGAAGTGAAATGAATTAATGGGTACATTATTGAGCCCTCATGGCCTGGTTAAAAGTAAGCTTACAAACGGGCTCAAGTATGTGCATAAGGTCTTCTGAATTCAGTATAATTTTAACTTTTTTCTTTTTAAATCACTGCTTTCCTGAAAAAGCAAGCTTTTAAATGAAGATACAGGCTTCCAGTCATATCCTGGAGTATCTTGTGTGGTTTTCCTATTGTCAACTAATTGTGGATTGCAGAGAGTACATCTTAATTAGGACAGGCATACAAATATTCTGGTTAATGAACATGTTTTGTTAGTTCCAATTTATTAAAGAGTGCATTAATCAGTAGTTGACAGCATAAACAAACTGTTAAGGTTAGAAATAGTGCTAAGTTTGAAACGAGGTAGAAATTATTTTCTGATGTTGGTCTGTGAGAATTAAAATGTATTAATTGATACATTTTTACTTTAAGATTGTGATGCTGCACTGTCTTTGTGTCTTCCTTGAAATCATATGGAAGTTGAAATTGGCACAAAGCATAGAAAGGCACTTTTGAGTGTCTGAAGTCTTGTCAACACTATAAATGTGAGATCTGTAATGATGTCTTCTGTCTTCTGGGATGAGTTTGACTGTATTCTCTGTGGCTGAAAATCCTGGGTCATACCAACCTGAATTTTCTCTTATCTAGTAGAGCTTCTTTGGTGCACTTAATTGTCACTGAATCGCTTCAGCTGAACATAATAAATGTGAAAGATTGTAAAGGTAGGATACTGTTTGTGGTATCCCATACTGCTGGACTCATATTTCATAGGCCTGATATTGGCTGTTCTGTGCTTACGTTTTCTAAGGGGGAAAGAGGTGCTTTGAAGAGTAGGACTTGAACGGCTGCTGGTTTAGAAGCAATATAAGATTTATTTCACCATGCCTGAAAGAAGTCTTGGGTTTATTTTTGTTTCATTAGCTTTTTTGTTTTACTACATAGTAAAGATACTCTTAAATTCTTTTAAAGGATGTTTTCAGCATATAATTTTGGTAAAGTTAAGGAATAAACATAATTCAACTGTAACTACAATTTTTCAAGTTGTTTAAAGGAATACCTTTGTTCCAGTGTTTGTGGTGACTGATTTCCCAAAACTTGAATTTATCAAAGAGAGAAATGGCTTTCAAAGAAATCTGTACCTTGAAATTGATTCTGTAAGGATTCAGTTGCTCTCATCTAGCCTGCAGTTTCTTATTTGTTGTAGTGGCTTCATACCAGATTAGGACAAATGGTCCCATCAGGCATTTCTAGAGATGAAATATTAGCAGCTGCAGATTCCATTTCAGTTGCGTCTTCTTTCATGCAAGCAGTTGAACAGGACAAGAGAAGATGCTGCTGAAGCATGCTGTTATCCATCTGTTCTTCACTGGTGGGGGCCCCTCATCTGCATGAGAAAGAGTACCACCATGCCAGCTTCAGTAACTGTACAGTGGGGAAGCTTGATGGTATCGTTTCCTTTTGTGCCTCCCTGCTCTACAAACAGCTCTGGTTTGTCAGGAAATTTTGCTAGTTCAGTTGTAGTGTGAATAATCGTTTCATTGTAATGTAAGAATCCATTGTTCATTAATTATTCCTTTAGGTCTTTCACTGTTGAAATCTGGTCATACTTAGTCTGCTATTACAGAGAAATTAATATTCAACAATTGGGTTTCCAAAAAAACAATGGAGGAGTGAAGGCAATTCTGGATTATAAGAGATTAAACCTTTATCTCAAGGAGGTCTCATTTCAAACTTAAGACCTCCCTTTTCATTACAGCAATTTTCCCATGACTTTTCTGATGCCAGTTTATTGAAGTAATTCCTATGTGTGCATTTTTAAAATGCCACCCTTTGTCAAGGCCTCTGTGTTCATTTATAATAGTTCAATTTAATATCAGACCGTCTTTTCACTTTTGTCTCTGAGTCTTTTTCCCACCTCCAGCCTATTACTGAAGGATACCTTCACTACCCCATCTTCTTCTGTATCAGTGGGCCCGGCTTTTCTTGCTGCTGAGTCACACCATTTCTTAAAGCACCAAGAAGACGCCCTCTACCTAGGCAGTGATTTTTGTCCTGTACCTTATAGATTCATAACTTCTCAGAAGTCGCTGCGTTCTCTGAACTGTTTCTAGGGAAAAGAACAGGAATGAGCAGCTTGCAGCAGGGCTGGACTGTTCCGGTGGTCTTTCATTGGGTGCTTTCAGTAACAGCCTTTTGCACTGCTTTTGGTGCTGTGCAGACAGACAGCTGTCTAACAGACTGAATAACAGACAGACATGCAGTGAATAGCTGTTGAACAGCCTGTGTTTGCAGGTGGAGGTGCTCATCATGTGGAATAGGCTCATCTAATGCCTTGTGCTTCCAAAAGTAAAAAGAGGAAAAAAATAAGTCATTATATTTGCTGTCAAATTAAAGGTTATTTAGATATATCCCTTATCACTTGTGTTGCTATAACAAAAACCTCTAAACTACATGACACTAATGTGACATGGATTCGCTAATGATGTTGCGGTTTGCTACATGTGTGATGACTTGTTTTATGCTTAATTTTCTAAGAGACCAGAATGTCCCTGGCAATCATCCAAATTGGTATTATATTGCAAACCCCTCGTACATATTAGGAAGATGATGGCCTATATATATGTCATTGAGATTAGTTTACTTATGGTTTGAAATAAATATTTATTGAGACTAACAGTGTACAGGTTAAAAAGTCATAGAATCTGAGATCGGTAGATCATTTTACATTATGACAAAGTATAAGAAAACCTGACTTGAAGGGTGTTGCTTGCACAGAACAAATGCTTTTAAGTTAGGAAAGAATAGAATTAGCCGGCTTTTATAAGCTTCTCTAACCTCTCTAGACAGTTATATTATGACACTTGTTAAAGTGTATGACTTTTCTGTCACAAAAATAGGAAGATTTGGTCATTCAGGGTTGTTTTTTTTTCAGAAACTGTGATTTCAACACTAGTTTCTTAGAGGGTTATTTCTTGCTTGTTACGGATTCATAGTGGCTTTACTTTTTTTCTCTCTCTGTTTCTCACTAGTTCCATTCCCATCCAGGATATAGCTTTGATGATAAGATATAATAGGTAGACTAGGAGTAGAATATTCACCCGAGTATCCTTCGCTGAAGAACGTGAAGAATTTTTTGCTCTGTGAATTTGTGTGTTTCAATTTATAACTTTAATGATTCAGAAAATTCATCAAAAGCTGAGGGAAGGATGGTTTACGGGTTTCGGTGCCAGTGAGCCTGTATGGCTGCACTTTTGATGAGCAGTTTGTTTGTTGTTTCCTAGTGTAAACTCATCTGTTCACCAGACCTTTAGTTTGACTTTCTAAATTTACAAAGCAAAGTTAACTTGTATTAGTACTCAATAGTAAAATAACCTGAGCAATACCCTCCTGAAAATCAGATTTTACTACATTAAGGGATTACTTTAGCTGAATTCAAGCCAACAGTTTTTAGTATCCTGATTTTCCATACATTATTTATATATAATTTTTATCTAACACTCTTCTGTGATAATACAGGGTTACACTGTAAGAGCAGGAACTAGGCAGAGAAATAGAAACCAACACTTACTTGAGAATAGTGTGGACTGAATATTTGTGTTAGAACTCCACCTACATGATGTGTGAACTCTGAATTGAGTGTGAATTCAGGCAATAATAATAAAATAAAGTAGCATCTCATTAAAGTGCTTTTTTAGCATGGAAATGATGGGCAGCTTAACGGCATTGAGTGTGTTTCTATAAAACCTTTCGTTCAATTAGATTTGCAGTAATCATAGAATTTGTGATTTAATTTATTAGGAAAAGCATCTCTCTCTGTAAATACCTGTTCTTTGTTTGCAAATATTACACTTAAAAATCAACAATTGAACTCTTTAACCATAAATATTAAAAGATAGCCCTAATGCCAACTGCAGCACTTTTGAGATAAATCTGTTCTACTTTGTTAGCTGGAGTTGTAACTTCTCAATTGAATTATATCATCTACAGGAAGCCAAGGCAGCTGTAGAAGAGACAAGAGCCCTGCGAAGTAGGATTCATCTTGCAGAAGCCGCACAAAGGCAGGCTCGGGGAATGGAAATGGACTATGAAGAAGTTATTCGCCTGTTGGAAGCTGAAATTGTAGAGCTGAAGGCTCAGCTCACGGATCATTCTGGCCAAAATAAAGTAAGCAAAGCGGCCACTGGTCGTAGTTACCATGGTTTCCCTGCTGTTGTCATGTATCTTGTTTTCATTTTCTTTTCATCTGCTCTTCCAAAGTAGGTCACTGTTTGTCTTGTATTATTCAATAACTGGAATGGTGCGTAGTGAAGGGGGTAATGTGGAACATACTGCATCTTCCTTTATCCATATATCTTTGAGTTGGAAGCATATATGGGTCATAGGTCAAAATGGCCCATCTCAAGCATTAAAGCATGAAATAGTTTCCAGACTGCAGATTTATTATCTTTAAAGACTATACATATATTTGTATGCTTTTGTATTTATGTAAAACTGGCCTTCATGTATATGTTTGTTAGGCAAATAATAACAGTGTTAAGATCCAGTTGTCTTCTGGAGTAAATGTAGATTTAATCAAGATAATAATTTAAACGCTACTAACAGTATCCTGCAGGAAAAAACCAAACTCAACCCACAACATTTTTAATTGAGCCTCATATTTTCAAACCTCTTCCTCTCCAGTGAGGCATTTCAGAACACACTAGGGAATAAAGTATTTGAGGCATTTCTAAACTTTTCCTCATCATTGCGCATCCATTTTCTACACACAGTTCGAACAAGCGCAGACAGGTTGGTGTTTGTGTGTTTACCTTGTTTTCTTCATGGTAAGGGCATGTGCATATGAATTGGTGAAGAAAACCTAATGAAACGTCCTCTGATTTCATCACGAGAATTTATTCAATATTTCAAGATACTGAAAGCTAAAACTGAGCTCTGCGATACGCAAGCTTGCCAAGAAGCGACATAGCGAGTGCGTGTAGCTCCCAGGGAGGAATTCCTCTCATCTAATCCTGAGTGTGTGTGATGAGATGAATCACACCCTAGAAGTTCTTCTTTCTGGGTGAGATGCCCCATCTTTAATGTCTGATATTTTTGAAGCACTGTTTGTTTTCTAGGACTTGAATAAATACCAGGATTTGCAGAAATTCAGAGCATGTGGGTTGTTTTCTCAGAGATTTGGTTTTCAGATGCTGGCTTGAATTCCTGAAATTCTGAATGAGCACTTGAATGTCTGAATTGAGGTTTGATTCTCTGCACTTCTTATTCAAAAGAAGCAGTATCAAGTGGGTCGTGTACTTTAGGTAGCGTCAATTCTGTGGTATGCTCTTTTTGATATAAAAGAATGGGGTCCCTGTGAGGGCTTGCCAGCTACTTCTCCAATAGTGGCCAGTGAGATTGCTGAAAAAAGGTGGTTTAATCCACAGGTTCTTTGACATTCAGAGTGAACATGGTATTGCTGCTTTGTACAGTGTATACAAACAGATGTGTCTACTCATTTGCTTCAGGGAAAGATAATGAATGGGGTTTTGTGGGGTTTTTTATAAGGATTTTATAGCAGATAGTGGGCTTTCAGACAAGATCACCTACGGGGATGTAAAGATTTATTTTTAATGGTAGTGATATTTTCTTAAATTTGGAGAGTATTTTGGTGTAGATGAGCTGTTCAGCAGCCAGCTTAGCTAAACAAATATGCCCATATACATGTGAAGACTTCACTTGTGGTCCTGTTACACAAACAGTGCCAGGGGACTCAAGCTGAAACTTCGAGCCTCCAGAACTTGAGCTAATGAGGCTCACATTCTCTGTAGCTTAAGTACAGAGATGCATAACACTGATCAATAGGTTATACAAGTGCATGTAGAGAAATACTAGGGGGTAATTTTCTCCAAGAGATGCCATAATTACTCAGTTGGCCAAAGGGTGTACAGATGCAAACCAGGAGACTATGTTCACGTGCTGGCTGTTTATGCCACCGTGCTGACAGATACTGTCACCATTATCAAGTTGGTATTTTTGATCCATTCATGAGTCGGTTCAAACTGACGCTGCAGCCCTATCACTGGTGTTAGCTGCCAGTTTCAATTTACCTTTGTGTCATTTGCCCAAACTGTTGTAGTGTGGGAGCTGATTTACTAGCAGATCACGTACACCTGCCTTAGGAGCAGCTGTTTGTCCGGAACATAGAAAAGTGCTTGTTAAACATTTCAGACATCCATTTCCATTCACACCATGTACCTATGTGAGCCTCAGGAGAAAATGATTAGAATAAAAGCCTTAAAATATCTTCTGCAGGATAATATCCAAGACTTGAGAAAGAGGGTTACAGTGCTCGACTGCCAGCTGCGGAAATCAGAGTCGGCTAGGAAGACCTTTGAGGTGGCTACTGAAAAATTACTCCAGTTCGTGGAGGTAACTTTGCCTTGTGTTTCTTACAGTATTTTATTTGAAAACTTGTGTGTGGGTGTTTCTGAGGAATAGACATAATAAACTGACTAAAACTAGTTTGCAGAGATCTCTTCATTGTTACAAATAGAGGTGGCATGTAAGCGTACAGATCCATGTAGGAATTGACTTTGGCTATACTACACAAATTAAACTGATCAGGTGATTTATTCTTTTTCACCTAAATTGTCACAAACTCATCAATTTCTGAAGTTTCCCAGAGGAAAAAGTAATATTTGATAATATTTTGAAATGTTGTGGAAACTGAGTGATGTTATATTCACTTCATTTAAAGTGGCTATAATGCTTTGGTTTTTACTTTTACCCTTCTAGCTGGAAGAGGCTAGAGTCTTTAATTACAAATCAAATCCCCTTCACCCAAACAGAACATCATATTATAAGGTATTAACTTTTTGACTGTGTTGGTTTATGAACTGTTAACTTCTTGATTATGGCCAACAGGTTGTGCATGAAATACTTTCAGATAACTCTACTCCCTCAACAGCTTTAAGGTAATGAAATGACATAGTTATTAATATTGAACTAACAAAATTCATATTGAAGAGCTCTACCGTTGTTTCAAACTCTACAAAACATCTTGTAACTACTTTTTTCTCTATTTTTTGCTGTATGCTTCTGAGTGTCATTTTATTGGAAGAGAGGGAATGGCATGAATTATAAATGAGGCTTTCAGGATACAGCTTCATTAAAAACCTCAGCATTAAATTAAAGCAGTTAGTAATTACATAGCTATGGTTGTCTGGATGTTTCCATAAAGTAATTATAATGTGTTACAGATTAGTTAAAATTGCAAGGAACCTTAAATAGTGGGTTATAATTTTATTTTATTTTATTTTTAGGTTTGCCCAAGTGGTTTTGCATCATCCTTAATCCAGTAGCACATGCATAAATTGAATACATGTATATCAATTTAAGTTTTAAATATGGTTAACAGCATAGAAGAATTGGGTCCCCTAAAGCAGTGTCCCTTCTTAAATGTCAATATGAAAACCACTTTTAAGCAAGTTACTTTCCTGACACCCATTAGTTCTTGACACTGGATTTTGAGTCATGAATGTTGTTTGAATTGAATTTTCCTAATACCATTATTGTACAGACAGAACTGCTTCTGAGGCAAGCTCATCAGTTTGATAGTGGGAATCTTTTTTGTTCGTACAATGAGATCAAAACCGATCTAGAAACACAATTTTGCTTTATTAAAAGTAACCATTTCTTTTATAATCTTACAAATACATGGTAATTTTTGTTTGCTTAGTGACAGAACGTCAACATTGTCTGCTAAAGCGCTTCTCGCACGGCTGGGAAGGACTGGACCTACTGTCACAACAGCTCTTGCAGCAGAAGCCAGAGATCTTGCCAAGTCTGTCCGTGCCATTTTGGAAGTAGACTGTAAGTGAGCATGTGTGTCTTTGTGTGCATGTCTGCATGTATACACACACACACATAAATACTTCGTTTTTTCCATCAAATGTCCTGATTTAGCATCTTGCGTGCTGAGAGCAGCGTGTATTAGTAGTCACCATGATTCAGTTTTTCTTTTCTCACTTTTGTTCTTCTGTTTCATTTGCCTTTTGCACAGTCTCTTTACTTTTGCGTTCATCAACAGGCTTTTATCTAACAAAGACCTGATGAAAGTGTAGTAGTAAGAAGTTATTTTGATGCTGTTAGTATCATTCATCACTCTTCCAAGTACAACATACAGCGGACTTTCTGTAGTTCAGGGTCTAAACATTAGGAGGCAGAAGCACAAGGTATTCTAGAGACTTGGGTTTCCTTGTCTCAAAAGACATCACTGGAAATTCATTGCTGGGAATATTTCCATTGATCTTGATGGGCTTTCAACAAAAGTGGTGAATGCAGAGTAAGTCAACAGGATTTTGGAATATGAGCTTTAGTAACTCAGTATCTTAAACCACAGAGAGAGAGTGATCCTTCTTTCAGGACATGAAGGATGCATCAGAATGAGAAGATTTTTCCAGATTCTTAGAAAAGCAGAGCATTATTGTTAAGGATTTTCTCATGTGAGTTTTGAAGTCAGGAAACACCCTTGGGGAAACAAATCTGAAGATAGATATTTTGATTTCAAATTGGATGTGAAATGGCAGAATAAATCATTGATAGCAGCACAGGACAGGGCAGGTTCGGTGTCAGTTCAGAATGCACCTTCATCAAACTAATTAAAATATAAAGGTATTCCAAAGGACTTTTTTTCCTGGAAAACTTAAAGCAGAAAATTAATGCCAAAGTGAGGAATATGGAGATTTCCCAGGTCATGTAGAGTTAGCAGAATTTCCTGGCTGTAATGCTCGGTTTTCATATGGACATGTTTACAAAATGTTATTCTGCTGAATTTACATGTATCAAAGTATCTAAATGAAGACTTTCTTGCTGTAGGGAGTGGATGCAGCCTGCAGTTTCATTTGGAGATACATGTATATCCTCAGGTCATTAACAGAAATCTGTTCCCATTGGTAAAAATTATGCTAGTTCATGAGCAGTTACTGTAATAAATGCATGCAGCTGCAAACCTCAAAAACAACTGTGGCTATTTATATGATTTCCAGTTCAGATCATTGAACGAATTGTATATTTTGATTATATTTACCTGTAGTTGAGCAGAAATGTCAGTTCTAATCCAGCAAAAATAAAACAGAAATTGCCTGACACATTACAAGAGCTTTTAGAAAGCTGGTGAATTACGGTTGACAATAATCTTTGTATCAAAGTCTTGAATATCCCTTTTTGCATTGTTTGAGAATTCATTTAGAAGAGACTGAATAAATATATTTGTAGAGGAAATGCTTCAAGATACAAAACCTGCCTTATTTGACAATATTCATGCAATATTTGTGATTAACTCTTCAATATTTCTGGCTAACTGTGACATCCTATGGAGAAGAAAGCAAAATAAGAAGATATAAAAATTACTCAGAAGGGCCCAGAATATTAGAACTAGATTTAGTGTTGGGAGCAAAAATAACCGTGGCCAGGAGAGGAGATAATTGGTTTTCCATCAGTGATAGTGGTGGAGTTCTGTCACATTGAGTCGTTTCTATCACACTGCACAGGAAATCATGCAAGGAGAACTTTCAGTTCTAAATGTGACTGGATTCTAACATGTAGTTGTGTCGAACATAATAGGTAGGATACATGTTAGAAAGCTCTGGAGCCACAGCAGGCATCCATTTTGTGAACCTGAGAGTTAAAAATAGCTCTGCAGAGTAGGATTTAAAGATTGAACGTCATCCTTCTGAGCTCATTCTGATTTGGAGAGTATTACAGATAGATTTTGGCTCTGACAAGCTTGTGTATGAGATTAAAGCTTTAAACCTTGCTCGCTTTCTCTCTCTGTCCCTCTTGCTCAAAATGTAGTAGTTAAGGCAGAGTAACTGTTTAGTAGCATTCTGTCTGCAGTCTTCTATGCCAGATTCTCACAAAATGTTTCCCGTGTGGTCTTCCATTTTCTTCCAGATAGGCTGTCATAAAGAGGGGGCTCTCAAGTATATAGCATCTCATAAATATCATACATCAAAGAGAAAAGTACAATAGACTTTACATTCCAGACTGAAGGTTTTTCTTTCTTCTGCAAAGATGCCCATGAGATAATAATTTGTTAATGAGTTCTTAGAGAATTGAAGTTAATACATGTGAGATTGCTAACTGCATGAAAATATATAGCTGGGCAATCATCTTACCTTCTCAATAGAACTTCTCGTTCATTTAGTTGCTTCATTTTCTACAGCATGAAGTAAAGAAGCCCTAACCAAAGCACCTTTTGATTCATTTACTTGTGAAACAAATCTAGATGCAAAAGCAAGGTTGTGGAGTGTTCTTCCAAAAGGAAACTGCTTCCCTTCTTAAAGGTCATGCTTGAGAACCAGGTCAAAATCACATACTCATTTATTAGCCACACAAGCTATCCTTTTCCATCCATAATAGCGCAACATTTTGCCCAAGAGGTTTCAAGAAGTTCAGTGTATTCCTGAAAATCTCTAAGCACATATTGCCTTGTGATAACGCTGCAGATCAGTTTTCAGCTGTGTAGGTTGAGTGGCAGCTATGTGAAAACAGTTTGGCAATTCTTCAAGTGAGGATTCTGTTTAAAAAAAACCCAACCAAACCAAACTTGTTTGCCAGTGCTTACTACTACAGGATCCTCCAGCTCCAGCAATGCAAATAAGAAAGTAATAAACAGAATAATAATAAAGCTCATCCCTTGGAAGGTTCATCCTTCATCTTCTTGAAAGGTTGTAAGCTATTTTTAGAAACAAAGTCCTGAGAGGCCTTTCTGCTTTGTAGAATATGAGCATCTCCTGAAGACATAAAATTACTTTCATCATACGAAGGGTAATAATGCATCAGTGAAAGAGCTGTAGCTTTTAAAGTAGTTGCTGGCTGCACTTAGTAGACCATATGGTGCAAATCATGCTAAAAAGAATTGAGAAAGCTTTTTCTTCTTTCCTATTACAAAATTAGAAAAGAAATATACTTGGTACTGGTAATGGTCAAAATCTGATTAACCCTGGAACATACTTATCTCTTCATAAAAAAGCAGGCAATCGGCATTTTGAAATGTGCACTAGCATAATGCAGCTTTCAAGTATTTTGACTGCTAATTTCCTCACTCTGCCTCTGAAAGTTCTATCCAAGATACAGTCTTGCTCTTGTTGATATAATCCCAGTCATCAGTGTCCATTAAGTGCTATGAAGCCTCTTTCTCTGCTCAGCAGGAACTCAAGCAGTGCATCTTGAACTACTTTTTGCCCATATGTTCCTTTAATCTGTTGCCAGCCTGGGATCTGACACACAGCAATCATGCTGAAGTTCTCTGAAATGGTCTCCAAATTAATACAGCTTCCAAAATTCCTACTTACCTTACTGATATTGTATCACTTGGGTGACATGGTTTAGTGTAAGGTATCCCTGCCCAGGGGGTTGGAACTAGATGATCTTAAGGTCCAACCCTAACTATTCTATGATTCTGTGATATTGATCTTGCTAGTCACAGTAGTTACTATGCCTTTGATTGTGAAGATCCTACCGGCAGAAGGTTAGTTATCCAGTTTTTGTATTACTTTTCCTTGTATACCATCTGTCTATAAAAAGAAGGCAGTAGAAGCTGCTGGTGGTCACTGTCCATTAGCGCTTGTTTTCTTGATAGTTAAGTTGCTTTTGATCTCATACCAGACGAAGTCTTAAGGTCTCAGGCATTAAAGGCTGAAATCTGCAATCTACCCATTTCTTCAGTTTAGTCTTTTAAACTATATTATGGTCAGTTGCCACAACCATTCCGTATTTAGCAAAGTGTTAGTTGTCCCTGCCCATTCTTTTGACAGCGTAGGTGAAACAGAGTTAACAAGGCAGAGTAGCAACTCTTCACAAATACCAGTTTTGCTATTTTGAGAACTTTTACTTTTAATATTGTTATTCATCTTTCTTTTATTTGTTTATTACAACAGAATTAATGCCATATAGACTATTACTACTTTGTTCCTGATATTAAAGATCCAACAGTGCTATATTTTGTACAGATAATTGGCTGTAGTTCAGCATGAGAGTTCTGAAGTAGTTGACATGTAAGTGTGGGCTTGTCCCCCACTTTTTGGTGTCTGCACATCAAAATCCAGATGTGATTGTAGCATGGGTAGGCATACTCTGGCTGGCTTGACTTCTGATAATTAGGCTAGTGATATTAAAATGCATTTGCAGAGGTTGAATATCAAAATACAAGTCTTCTGTTGATCCCAGGAATATGGTCTGGTTGCCAGCGTTTGCTGAAACTCACACTGCTATGTCTTTTTATGTTTCTAGTATTAGAAGATTATTTCCTGCAAAATATTCTGTGTGGGGACAGTACTGCTTTGGGAGGATAGCATGCCTTTAATGTTCTTTCAGCTAATAAACTAGAACTGTACCTTTTCTTCCTTTCTCGAAGAGCTGCTCAGGAAGGAGCAGCATAACGATAAAGAGAGTTTGTCTGTGTGTTCATGGTGCTGGCAAGGCCATAAATACTTCAGAGAGTTACTGAAATCGGAAATAGAAGGGACCTATTAAATAATACGATGCAAACAGCTGTACAGCTCCCCTTTCTAATAGTTTCTGACTAGCAAAACAATTAAATCTTAAAATCAGCGCCGCATGCTTTAAAAAGAGGTTTTGTTTGTCAATTCAACATTTTCTGAGACAGTACTTCCATTAGAAAATACTAATTTGGTGAAATTGAAACTTATTATTCCTCTGAAACAAAAGAGGTGAATTTTCCTAAAAAAGGATTTATCGACTGTTTAATCCGGTGGATGAATTTTGTTTTGCAAGTCCCTGAAGGTTGAAGGTTTTTTTCCTTAAAACAAAAATACCTCATGGGAGGGTCATTTCATTTTTGTTGAAAGTAATGATGCTGTTACTAACAGAACTTTTTACTGCTGATTTTTTTCGGACTTGGCATTTTAAGAAGAAAGATATATCCCAGAATCACATCCGTAATTTTGGAATATGACCTGGTCATCTGTGGCTCCTACCTGCAGAATCACACGGAATTCTGAGCTGTGGGTACTGCAGTTTTAACGCCACAAAATGTTGGCACTGTATTCCTCATGTAGCATCATGGAGTTATACCAGATGTTGTCATCTTCTGAAGAGCAATGCTCCAAAATCAATTCTTCCTTACAGAAGAGCAGGAGTTAGGTGTGCCTATAGCACGTCTTCCTGGCCTCCACTGGGTTCTGAAGGCGACATGAGATGTAAATCCTCTTCCTTATGTGGCTGAAGCATCTCCCAGTTTGTCTTGAAATTGGAATTTAGTTACTTCCTTGTTTGCTCAGTCTCATCTTGTAACGACAACATAGGGTAAGACCAGATAGAGCAAGACAGGAGTTTCATGCTGCTGCTGAATGCATCACTTGGTTTAGTCTCTGTGGGGCAGTGGTTTTCTGGTTTCCAGCTCTGCTGAATGGAAAACTTCATAGGAACTGGCATCACTTGTCTTCCAGTTCAGCATGTGCTCCATCTGGATTGTAGGTCCCTGCTGTCAACCATGCACTGTGAGTGACTCTATGCAGGAACAGTGGCTAATTCACAAGCTGATAGTTTATCCAAAAATCACACTTAAGATTGCAAGAAATGTTCATATTTTTCATGAAATTGCACAGTTGCCCACATTTCTCTACTGATCTGGAAACACTGCTGGTGCAGCACAGGAATAGAGTCTGGGAATTGAGCTAAAACTTAGTGATTTTCCTTTTATTCTGTCTTCACTGATGTAAACTGAGGATAACCCTTGACTTAATTTTAATTGTCCCAGTACATAGCATCAGATACACGAGATGAGAAGTGGAGCCCTTTTGCCCTGTAATATAAATTTTTGCCTCATTCTGCAAATGAAAGTATTATGTTACAAAATCAATAGCTTATCAGCAGCTCTTTGGATATGCTGCAAATCTGGTCACAATAAGAAACCCAGCGGTGAACAACTGATGTACTTGAATAAAAAATGAAATTCAAAGTTGCATTACAGGGAAAACGGTTTCTATAATCACCAGGAGAAAAAAAATCCAAGCTTATTTAATGCAGTTTTACAAGGTCACAGACAACAATTTTAAAGCTTATTCTACAAAACTGTTTACTTGCAGCAAGACTTTGAATTTTCTGCAGATCATTTAAATCTCCAGTGTTGCCTGCATGGTAAACAAGAATGAGGGGTAGTAATTTTGACAGTGTTCATAGAATGGTAATTCCAAAAGTAAAATCTGTTCAAGAAGTTGAAAATGTTTCATTGCAATGGAAGGGAAGAGTTCTACTTCAGAAATGTAGTATATAATGTTTAAAATATTTCCAATATAAATGAAACTAAAATGAGTGTGCATGGAAATTGAGTTAAAAATGGAGCACTGGACCTGTAAGAAGTCCATTTTTCAGTCTATAAATCCAATAGGAGCTGCTTTATTTACATCATTCGTAAGCCTTGATTAGAATTGTTATCCCCGTTTTAAGAAGGCATTTGAATCCTAAGGCAGTGAACTTGCTCATTCATAGGAAAGGAAAAAGAAGAACAAGGATTTAACTGAAGTCTTCTGAATTTAGTAATTTTTTTCTCACTAGGTGTCATATTGATAGGAAATCCCAAATGTACCTCATTTTTCTGCCTTATATTACTAGATATTGCTAGAATCTATTACAATATAGTTAATCTTCTTCTGCATTGTTAGATAACCGTCCAGTTTGTTAATGACTTACAAAATACTTTGTTTCTGATTCATTACTGTGTGTTGTATTTATGCAGTGTGTTACTGCACAAAAATGTCAGCTGATGCCTTGACTGGGGAAGTGTTACGTAGCACCTTTACACTGTCTTAGCCTCTTGAAGTCTGCATTAGAAAAGGAGAATAACTACTTGCAAAGGGTAGACTTGAGAATAGAGGCAGCCGTGGGACATAAGCTTCGTTCTGTTGACCTTGGTTTCTTGCCTTTTAGTTTGAATGTCTGTATTTTGGTGCTCTGTATTTATTACGATATTTTATTGCTGTGTATTTGTTCTGAATTAGTTTTTTAATGCCTGGTTATCCACATATTTCAAAGTAATTCAGAATTACAACTGTGGTTTCCGAGCTGTAGTTTGTCAACAGCCACTGAACCACAAATCTCTTGCAACTGATTTACAGCTTGTCTACAGAACCTTTTCACATTCTTTTCAATTACAAGGTTCATAATGATAATCTCTCAGAGTTTTTGAGGGGGCTGGGGAGTGATCCATGACTCAAAAAAATGTGAGATCACTGAGTTATAGCATCATCACTGCTGAAATAGCAATGTTGAAGTGTATACCTGTGTTTAAAAGCAGTGCCTATAATGTTACCAGTTTGCTCATCTTTTTTCCTGACACAGCATGTCTTCTAGCCATTTCATCACCCTTGTGTTTCTCTGAATTCTCTCCAGTTCATCAACATTATATTGAGTTCTGTACTGAGACCTGCCTGTTGGAGACAAAAATGGAGTGATAAGTTTGTTTGCTTCAGTATCTGGCACACCAGCTCTTACATCCCCAAGTGGTTTTCCCTTTCCCTTTTAGCTTCATGTTACTGAATCCTATGCAGTTTGGGCTTTCCTGGACTTCCAGAGCCTCTTCTGCTGAGCCAAGATCTAGCCAGACATGCCCCACTTGCTTTTGTGCAGCTGATTATATGCACCCAGGGTAGTACTTTGTCTTTGTAGACTTTATAGAAGTGCACCCTATTTATTTCAGACATCTAATCCAGTTAGTCAGGCTCTTACAAAATTCTAATCCTGGTTTCCAGTGACATTCCAAGAAGTGTCCATTTACAAATGGGTTTTAAATCCTGAATTATCCCTGACCTTTCCTTATTTGGGCTAAAAGCACATTTTGTTGAATGTGAGCAAGGAATGACATAGTTTTCACGTAACTGGTCTTACTTGTGGGTATTGTTACAGGATGTAGAAATTAGACCCCACTTGTTTAATTTGATGCATGAGAGTCAGAACATTACAGTAATTATGTACAAGCAGAGAAGCTAGACAAAAGGTGACACTAATAAGGACAGAATATAGCCTGATCAAATGAAGAATTACCAATTATGAACAAGTTGCTAGCCAATTTATTGGTGATTGAACATGTGTGTGATTTCTAATGTTTCACAGCAAGGAAAAAGCCAGTTCAATGCCTAAAACTTGTATATAAGACAGTTCTTTAATGTGACCTAGATTTCAGAACCCTGTTGTTGCTGGTAGAAAAGCAATTTATTCTCTCTCCATTCACTTACCTTTAATGAGAAAAGATGAGTCAGCTTTTGAATAGGCACCGTCTGTACTGACTTTCAAATCAAAACATTTCAATAATGAAAACCAAGTAAGTGATATTATTATACCTTAAAATGCAGATGAGCTGTCAGGATTTGCTCATTAGGTTAATTTTCAGCATCTCTGAAGGAAGACTTCATTAAAGAGCAGACCTTTAAAATCCGTGGACTCATTTAGTTCGTACTGTGAGCCCACTATGAAAAATTCGATTGACTTTGTCTCTTCCCATACAACTTGTGCTTGGTTCTGGTAACTAGGGACACTGAAGCTGAAACTCTCCAGAAATTTTACTGGATGGTAAATACTTCCTAAATAGCCCATCAACTAATTTCTGTTGACAAAATACTTAGAATTTTGGTATCTTAGCCCTTCATTATAGTATGATGTTTTGACATGAGGGGGGAGGAATAAAACTTCCACATTGTGTAGCGTGGAGATGCAGATTGCTCAGAGTCAGAGGAAATACACAGGTGAGACAGGAACTGAACCCCGAGGTCTCAATCCCATCTCAGCATCTCAGTCTCAAGGCTGACACCCTTCTTTTGTCTTTTGGTTTTACCGTACAGTTCAGACATAGTTGGCTGGTTGTCAGAGAGATGGGTAATCCCATGTCTCTCTGTGGGTATATGTGTCTGCACACCAGTCCAGAACTGTCTCATTATTTCAGGTACCAAAACTTAAAGCAACCATTATAGCATGGAGCTGAACCAAAGGAGTTGTGCATACTCTTGTGCAGTTAATGCTGAGGTAATTTCTGTGGCTTCACAACTATGAGCATCCTGAGAGAGCTGGATTAAAGCCGTCAGGGAGAGGGGAATGATCAGACCTTTGTTTCGAGTGTCAATGTATGCTAAAGCTATCGGGGCTCATCTTGTCTCAGAGGGTTGGTATGCTTTTCTGTCAGTTCCTTCAGTTGTCACATCTTTTCACTTCTTTTCAGTGGGTAGGAGTGAGAAGCTGAGGGCTAACAGAGCTCCTTGGATATGGTGCACAGTGTGATAATTGAAATGGAAAGAAGTACAGAGAAAGTCAATTGCCAAGGATGATATAGGAAGCTTCTTAAAAGTATATGTTCAGGAGAATTTGCAAGAAGAAAACATAATCACTTGGTGCTTAGGAAGGAGACCTACATGAGGTAGAAAATGTGCATAAGTCTCATACTAGATCTGTTCTGTTATGCCATAAGCATCTTTAAAGGCAATCTGTGACTGGAAGTTAAGGATTGAGATTTTGCTTTACATTACTGATTGCTGCGGGTATTATGTTTGAATTCTTTACAGTCAAAGTAAAATGAATTATGATAATTCAGGCACATAGTGGATTATTTTTCCCCTTCAGTTTTATTTCAGAAAGGAAAGGCATCTGGCCTAGTGTCTAAGAGCTTTTGACATTCATTTTAAAATATGCTGGCTTTAAAGTCATGGCTTCCTGTAAATAAACCCCTTCTTTTACCTGTGTGCAGCTACAGTGTTTTCTGTAACAGCCTAAAAGGGTATCTCGTGTTAATGTACTTTTCACAGTTCTTGTTTCAAAAGGAAAAAGTATGACTTTGGTCTGTACTTAGTGTGAAATGAGCTCAGCAGAGTAGTTCTGTGTCTCTCAATTGTAGGTGGTTCATGCCAGCCCCCTGTACAGTTTAATTGCATCATCAGTGCAAAAAAGTAAGATATTACTTAGCAAGAAAGATATATCATGTAATACTACTGCTTTTTAAATCTCAGACAATTTCTGCTCAATCTAATTTTAGTCATTTTAATTTGTTACCAATGAATGCTTTTAGAAAGCTTATATTTAACTATCACATGCGTCAGTGAGCAATGTGAAATGACAGTGATGGACGTGGGTGGGTAGCACAATAGATGGTGACAAGGGAAGTTGATCCAGTAAGGAAGGAAGGGAGGAGATGGGTGAATTCCAGACCAGGGTAATCAGGACAGCAAGAGAGTAGGACAACTGAGGAAAAGAGAAATGGTTTAGAGCTGGGCCATACAGTGAACTGTTCCAGGCTGTTCCTAATTTCCTAGGCCTGGTGGTGAATGCGTGCAGAGGCTTGTATTGCTGGAGTAAGAACGCGTTATTCCAGACTCTCTTTAATCAGCTGAAAGTGCATTGGACCAACAATCTCAAGAGATGCTTCTATGAATTTCTTTAGCCTACGTGGCATTTCTGTCTAGTTCCCCAGTTGTGGACCATAATGTTTCCTGTCTTCTCTTCAGCAGTCTGATACTCCTCTCTGCCTTCATTATCCCTCACCTTTGAGGGTTTGCAGTGTCCTGACCTGATGACTCAATAAACATATTACATTAATGACTAAAATAGCAGTAATGTTGGAGCATGTACAGCTTAATGGTATCTCAGGCCTCCCAAGAGTCGATTGTGAACTTTTGACTATCAGATGTGTGGCATGTGAAAAGGCATTGTAAGCCAAATGGGATGCATCTTGATTGTATTATAAGTACCTTGAAATAATAAGCTTGTTTTTTTCAATGTAAGTTGCTAAATAATTCCTTTTCTCAGAAAGGTGGTTACATTACAAAAATAATACTCATTAGTAGTACTTTAAATTCCTTTCATGTCAGCATTTCAATTTCAGGCTTTTTTCAGCTTTTTATATGCTAAAAAAAGTTCCTGCTTTTGCATCAGTAGCTGGTGTGGATGCTCAGATTCTATCAGGTAATGGATAAATCTTCTGCTTTACCTCTGGGCTAAAAGGAGGACTTTACCTTGAAAGAACAGTTTCTATTTGGTGAAGCAGACAGCTCAATACTTCATTTGCTGTATTTTTTCTATTCCCTTTAGAAGTCAGGATGTTTTACAGTAATGTTATTGCAAAGTCTGTCCTGCAAGCTCCAGTGACTTCTGCCATTTCTGCATAATTAGTTGTACATGTTTGATTGCCATCAACTAAGCAGAAGAAAGTATTTATTGCCCTTTCAAGTGTTACGCTTGTGTTGTGCATTTGCTGCTAACCTCCTGCATGGATAAAAATGAGCATCCACTAGACCTTTTGCTTCTCATTTTAATAACAGTCCAGATTGGGGTGGTTTTTTTCTGTTGTATTTCCAATATTCAGCTTCTGAAAAGGTATATTTTTAAAGTAATGTTTCAGGAAGATAATAGTTTATCCTTCTTGAGGACAAATAGCAGCAACCTCATTGTTCGGATGGCTGTAGCTCTCATTTCTGAAGAATTCAAGTGCATGTGGTGGTCAGAGTTTGTTCTAAATTTGGATTTCCTTATTGTTTAGGTAGGAGAGCAGTATGTCTACAGCAATGTCTGATCACATGTACCGACTGAGGTCATTCTTACTTCCTTCAATCAGCCAGTTGGCTGGTCATCGTTCATATATTACATTTTCTGTTGTGTTCGTACTGTTTCTAATTAACTGTACCAAGTTATTCACAGACAAATGTTAGAAGAGGAAAAAACCCACGTTTATAACTGTGTGTAATTTCAAAATTGCAATTAAGTTCTTAAAATTGATCATATAATCCTTCAGCACACAAAGCAAATGATTTTATAGCTGTTATTCTGAATTGTAACTTGATAGGATGTAATTGTTTTAATAAGAGATTAAGGAGTTTGCCGTCATAGATAAGTCAGTATCTTATGATTAATAAGGGATGGGAAGACACAAGGTCACCGTGCCCTGGACAGCCAAAGAAAAATATTTTTCCTGAAGCATGGTTTCTAGGATCAAGAGCCAAGGGAGACAAACCAATCTGCCAGCCATATTCTGAATTAGCAGATTTCAGTTGCTGGTATTTCCCAGATGTCTCCACTTGAAAACTACTTACTTCATCTTTGCTTTATTGAATTACCAACAACAAAAGAAAAAGAACAATTTCTTTATAATAGGTTTTGATATATGAAAGAAAGGAAAGGAATGGCCCCTTAGCAGACTGTTATTTATAAAATGAAACACATTTGTTTGTGGGAAGAGCCCTTGAAATGCTCTGAAGAATAAAGTGGCGCACAAACAAATGCCAGAGCGCGGACTCACTTCTGAAAGCTGTTTTTCTGAACGTGAGTTTTTATATTCAGTTCACAAATAAGTAGTAAAACACAGTACGTGTTACTGACAGCCTCAAAAAATAAAGAGCCCTTTTATGCCTGCACCTCATTGAACACATTTGATAAGCAAGGCTGGATGTTTCTCCACAAATTTTTGCTTTAGCTGTGTCGAATTGCCTGACTCCGAGGAGTTCCTCTGCTGGTCTGGCATCATCTGTTACCTTTAGTCTCCTGCCTGGGGTATTGCCATATTCCTTTAGCACTCAGGAGCCCAATACCAGTTAAATTGGAATCAGCAAGTCAGCTTTTCTTCCTGTTTGCATTGCCTGCATAGCTCAGAGAGAAGAGCCAAAGGCATTTGAGATCTCAGCTAACAAATTTTACATCATTACTGAGGCCACGTGAGAAAGGTTTGAGTGTTGGTAAGAACTGGAATTGATGGATATTAAAAAGAGATCAGAATTCAAAACCTTATTTATCAAGTGACAGAGAAAACTGTTTATAATGTCCTTTAGCAAGTCTTGCATATCAGAAATACTTTCATCAGGTAATTCCTGTTTCTTAAAAGAAGTCATCATTTTTGAGAACCTAAAATATAAGTAAATTATAAAGAGGCAAATAAAGGGTAGTTCTGAGCTAGCTTGTGCTGTCTTTGTATACATACTTTAAAAAAGTGTGTGTAAGTGGAGAAGTCAAGCTAGGTAAAAGAATACATGAAAAAAGACATCCTTATTTCAGTAGTTGGTCAAAGAATGTGTTCATTGTAAAACAGAATACTTGTACTATGTGGCTTTTCAATTCCAGATAGATATTACATCCCTTAAGCACAATACTTAATATGAATTCCAGACAAGGTGGTTTAATGATACAGACATAAGATTGTTTAGCCTTAACAGGAGCCAGTTACAGCCAGACATCCTTTTTATGGTGAATGACAAAGCTGTGAATGCTGCTGGAAATAAGTTCATGCTTCACAAAAGAGTTCTGAGGTGAGATTATCCCTCTGGTAGGCAGCTATCTCTAAGCACTCTTTTCAAACTCATCAGTACTATTTGTGTGACTGCTTATAATGGAAGCAGGGTTTTAGGCTGGCCTTAAGGTCAATGTAAAGCACTGGACATGCTTATCTTGAAGCATTTAAATGGTCTCACTTTGGCCAAATCTGGATAGAATCCTAGTGAACAGTAAATTTTTGAACAATTCTTGTTATAGACTCTAAATCTCTCATTTCCTTTGAGTAATTTTGTCAGAAAATAAGAAAAGTAAACCGTATTTGGACAGCAGTATTTAGATGTTAGGGAAATAACTGGCAGTTTTGAGTCAGCTGAACATTCATGCTATGGTATCTGCTTTTATTAGTTTCATCTGCTGATCTCCGCATTTCTTTTGCTTTAATATTTTTTTAACTAGCATATTGGGAAAGAAACCCCACCCAAGTAAGTACATTACTGCACAGTTTCTAGCTTTGCTAATTCTCCAGTAAAATGAGGCTTTTTTCTAATATCTTTATTTTCCCCCTTCTTGCTTTGGGGACATACTTTGATCATGCTGTATGCAGCTTTTATTGAGGAAGTGTGTATACTGGAAACAGTAGACAAAATCTTCAATGTCTGTTGTTTCATATAAGTTTATAACTTGGGCTGATGCAGATCTTTCTACTTACTGCAACCAGCCAAGTGTCAATGCTGATGCATTTTCTGTCCTTTTAACCCCAGGAAGTGATAAAGATCGATGAGATCCACACTTTATCAAATGTCAAGAAAATTTTGCTTGCCCTAGGGTTTCATTTCCTTTCAGCTTTATATAATGTTAACTTTACAATCGTGTTATCACAGCAGGCATCTTGCAGCCGAGGAGGCAGGAAGACACGAGGGATTCTGCCTTGCTGCTCGGTAACCAGCTCACAGTTCTTGTATACATATGACAGCAAGTGGTTTCTTGTTTTAATTCTTCACATCAAATTATAGAAACCTCTTTTGCATTAACCCTAATTAAATGCATACGCTTAGAGGAAAATAATGGTAGGTTACAATGTATTTTAGCTAACACTCTCTCAGGAGACTGTTTATTCTGTTCAGCAAAGGATGCTTTGGACTGTATCCACTTCTTTTGCAGGCGTAATTACTTTTGCAGTTTTACCTTTTCTTTACCTTGCAAAAGGTAAATAGTCACGAATATTTGAATAGGAAGAAGTCCTGTCTTTTCTGCTGAAATTACTTTCAAATGTGATAAATCTGTAATTTTTGTAAGATGATATATGCAGACAACTGCAGCCAAGATATATTATTCATGAAGTTTCATCAAAGGCTGCAGCAGTTCACAGAAGAAATTATAAATATGTAGGAAACCTAAGACTGCCAGGGTTTATATAGGCTAAAACTTGTATCTTTCAGACTGTGTTTCTGATGGTTTGAGCTCCTGTACCTCCCATTTACTCCAGGTGACAGCTTAGCAGCCTCTCAAAGCAAGTCCTAGGACAAGCAACAAATCTGACCCTGGAGGGTGGGAAAAAATAGAACACTAGGAAGTAGATCAACTTATGAATGATTCATGGAGAAAGTGAGCTTGAAGGAAGTGAAGATGATGTCTGGGGAAACACGATGCAAAACATAAGAGCCTTCTGGCTACCATGGGAAATACCAAGAGATACAAGTACAAATCTAACCATGAAGGAAATGAGTAAAGGGAACAGCAGTGAAATACTAGTGGAGAAAAAGTAAAAATGTGGAAAAGAAAGGCATTAAAAAACCCTGCAGATGTAGGTGGAACTTTGACGCATATGAAGAGTGGATAGGATATACAATCTTAATGCATATATAGTCAAAAAGGCAAATAAAACTGTGGAGATATCTCCGGAGTTTAATTTATAGGTGACAGATGTATTCAGTGTTTTTGAAAAGCACAGTCTTTTGTGTTAAGAAAAGAATACAGAGCATCGGTTTTCATTGCTTCCTACGTACCATTCTTCATTTAGAAATGAGGAAAAAAAGACATAACTTTAATCAAATCTAGTGAAAAAAGGGTTATAATCACTGATGAATGAAACAGGTGATAGAGGGGATCCATGTGAGCACAGAGCAGATGCTGAGGTTCTATTTATTATTTAGAAGAGATGTTCTTACTTATTTTGGATATGCACGTTGCATGCAGGCATGAGGAAAGGCCAGGGCAGATGGAAGCAATTGAAGGATGAACCCTTTTGCCATTTAAATGATTAGAAAATATCCATGTCGAAGGAAGGCCCCGTATTTCATGGGAGAGGAAGAACTTGTGATCGTGTCTAGCATATTTGTAACTTGAAACATCCTTTCTTCCTTTCTTCATGATGGAGTCAGAGCCTGAAAACTGTTATGCAGCAACAACCTTGTATTTAAAGGGAAGTAGCTGTGGATTATTCTCCTTGAAAGGTAGTAGGTGGCATGTTTTGAGGAATAGATTGTATAGCTCTGTTCTGAACTGAAAATGGGAAGAAGTCTGATATAAATGACTAATATGGGGTAAAAATGAAAGAAGTAATCCAGTGAGCTGTTTGCTTTTCAAGCTGTACTGTACAGTAATGATGCTGTTCTACAATTACTAATTCTCAAGTGTCCTTCCTGAATTCTGGAGTTTTGTCTGACTTGTTCTTCACTTGGTGCCTACAGGTATAGTTCCTTCTCAGATGGTTAATACCTGCTTCACTGTGCCAGGTCATGATTCAGTAGCTGTAATGACTGTTTATCTTTGAGAACTGAAGTTAGCCCTTTCCAGATTAAGAAGGACCACACGAAAGACAAAGTTGTGATGATGGAAGAGAAGAAAATGAGCCTTTTGAGAAAGAAGTTCCAAAATAAACATGTGTGCTTAGGGCATTCCTTGGTATGAAGCAGCTTTCAGGGATCATCTGGTGCTTGCAGGCCAGCACATTTGCCAAATAAGAGTTTTAAATCTAAAGCAGGCTCGCAGATGGTTCTAATGAGCTGGTCTTTGAGATGCACTGTGACTTGCACAAAAATAGTTTAACTCCTAAGACATTTCGAGATGGCTCTCAAGCTAAAGCACGTCCAGAATAGTTTTTCATGCATATTTTGATTTCATATACATATTTCTAGCCTCCAAGAAAGGGAGGTTTTTCAGGACCTTTCACTTTGCGTTACAGTGCAGTGTCACAGAAGCATCCATCAGGAGCATTTTTGCACATTGACTGATGCTTCTTTCTCCAGCACTTTTCAAACCCGACAAACAGTTGGTGTTGAATGAACAGTAATTGAAAAGGTAGAGGTTTGCTATGAAAAATTAGTTTTTAAAGTGATAAGAGTATTGTACCCTAATAAAAGTATTATGTATTACTGATCATTCCCATGGATAGGACTTTCAGCCTAAGAACAGAAACCAAGACTGAGTTTTTAAGATTAGCGTGACTGATGCATTAGTGTAAATCACAAAATTAAGCAATGCATTTAGTAAATTAACCTTTTTTAGGATATATAACACAGATAAGAACACAAATATCTGTACGTATTTTCTCCAAATCTGTCTCTGTGTGGAATTTATGCCTGAATTCCCACGAATTATGTCTAAACGCAAAACTTAGTGAAAAAACAAGCAGAGGATTTCATTCTGCCCAGAGTTCTACCTTATGTAGCTATTAGCATCTGTATCTACCAGCTGTAAAAACAGACCTCAGCAGATGACAGGCACAGGAGGGTTTTGGTCACTTTACGTAGGTGTAAATTACAATGTAAAGTTCAAAAATACCTAATTACTACACTGTGATTTGACCAGGCTGGCAGCTTCTACCAAAAGAAATGCTAGTCATGTAAGTATCATGAAGTGGTTTATAGCTTTGCAGCACAGCGAATAGTTACTAAATTGTATTGTTTAAGTTATTACGTTACAAAATTGCCAAAAATAATTTATAATCTGCTTTAGACATGGTTTGAAATTACAGCATTCTGATTGATAACATCTCAAAACGACTTTCTTGGAGTCACTTAAGGTTGGAGACACATCTTCTTTCTTTCTTTCATCTTAGGTCTGCCTTATGGATGGGAGGAAGCTTATACAGCAGATGGAATCAAATATTTCATCAAGTGAGTACTTCTGGGGGAAAATGGGTCAGAGTTGAAGTAAAAGCACATGAAACTAAACATATTTTAAACCTAGAATTAATGGGAAAATGAGTAAAGTAACAAAAGCTGCCATCTGCTTTATTTATATCCTTATTGCCAGTATCACTTATTCTTTCCTGGGTTTTGTGACTTCATTGCCCAAAGGGTCCCAGAGGGCTCAGTCACAAAACCAACTGAAATTAAGTATGAAATGTGTGTCTCAGTCCTTCACATGGGTTTGAAAACCCATCTGCAATGTTGAGAACTTCCCCAGTTCCATGTTTGACCCTGCAATGGACCCAGGAGGTAAGGAAGAAAAATCTTATCCCCTGAATGGTTTGCAAGTATAAATATCCGTTTTTAAAATGTCCTTATGTTTTGGAGGAGTGGAAGAATTCTTGTAGAGTTTTAGAAGTTAATACTCTGGTTTCACCTAAGTCTAGTTACTGATAGGTTTTTGTGAGGTCATGTCCTGCTCCTTTGTGTGGAATAAGTTGTTCTGTTGCTGCAAGAGACTGAAGGAACAGGAGAGAAAGCATTTAGGTACATTTATCAAACAATCAAGGTATTTCCAACTGCCATACCGTTAATGTAGAAGAAAAGTCATTATCCTCTAGTCTTTACACTTCAGATGATAAATGGAGGTTTACTAACTTGAGTATCACCAAATATTGGCATTTCATGGTATCACTGCTGTAGATTAAGCAACTTATATCCCATTGATCATGCCACTGAAGCTGCACCAGGTGCAAAAGCCTTCTCTCATATTGTGCATATATACTATCTTTTGTTCCTGATTTCTGCCCCATGGAAATGATACCTCCAATGCCCATAGGGTTTGCTTTCTACGTTTTCACAGGACAAAGACAAAGCCATACTTTTCATAGCGGCTTATTAGAAATACTTACACTAACTAATGTGAATGGCACTGAGAGGTGCTCAGGGTGGACATTGCACCAGTGAGCAGTTGTTATGCCCCCCCAAAAACAAATTACAGAAAACCACTTTGTACCAGGAGTTACCTGTGACTGTTTAGAAGATGTTGCAAACAAATTTCTCAGAACCCTCCAGAGACTGGAGCAGAGGTGCCATTGATAAGATGTTACAGTCACACAGTGGCTCACGCATAAAGAAAACCTCCACAGAAGCTTCAGAGGCAGTAATCATTTGGAGACGTAATCATCTGGGGGAAGCAAAAACAAAAAAGCAAAGCACTGACCTTGGGCCCTTGTTAGAAACCTTTTTATGGCTTTCCTTAAGTGTAAGATTTCCGCAGTGATCACTTCTGACAGGCTAGAAGAAGAAATGCCATACAAATCCATTATTTACAAAAAAGGGGGGGGGGAGTATTATTTTTTGTTGCCAAATCCCAACTATGGTTTATATCCTGCTAATGTCAGCAGGACATAATAATACGCCTGCTAGGTAGGGAATTGAAAGCTTTTTTACAAAGACTTACTCGATAAAAGCTGTAGGAATTTGTTGTAAGCTATGGGAAAGATTTTATTTCAGTTGTGTTCTCTGATGCTGGAGGAAGGATGCATGGGAAAAGAGGTAGTTCCGTAGTGTGTTCCAGAAGCTTCAGGAAGTGAATTGAACAATTATGTTGTTGTTTCAGAATACAGTGAAAAATAACTAATATAATGGGGGGGGGGGTATTATTCCTTTAAAAGACTGAAATAATTGGTGAAAAATATAATTCATCTCCATTGCACATACATCATGAATCATTGTTGAATTAAGAGCAAGTTATTCTTGCTGCTGAAATTGGCATATTGTTAATTCTTATAGGTGCCAGGAAGCCGCTGTTTTGCAGGTGGACTTCCACAGTCTCCTCAAAGACAGGAAAGGCAGCAAATCAATTTTTGCAGGCAGATAGAATTGCTTTTACCCCAAACTGTTATGAAAGTCACGTAAATAGCATTGAGGTTTATGTATGGGCAAGCCAAGAAAAGCAGGGACATTGCTTTTCCTCTATTTCAAACCCACTGCTCTGTTGTCCTCAACTCACCCCGTGGTGCCTCGAGCTAGATGTATTAAAGCAGACATGTTTTTTTCTGCAGAGTTTTCCAGACACACAGTATGTGATACTGCATTCCAGCTCTAATCAAAGGGTGGCTTTTCTTTTCAGACAGATGTAGGTTACTACATGGGATTTATACCCAAAAAAATTGTAGGAAAATAACTTAGGAAATGAAAGTGAATTAAAAGCCAATTTCATAGCAATGGAAATAAAAACAAGAGGAACTATTAAAATAGAGCACTGTTTCCTTGGTCTCTATCTGTTCATACAGGGAGCCATTATAGGACAGTTAGAAGGGTGGATGCTGGATTCTGTTCTGGGTAAAACACTTGCAATACTGTAGGTTTATACCTGTGTAATTGGAAACTGAGATTGAAGACAGTACCATCTAGCAATAATAGCAAATACAATTTAGAGAAGGAATAGAAGAAATCTCATTTTCTTCGAACATCTTGCCTCTATTTTTGCTGGTTTTGTTACTGTGCTTCGCACATGGGCGCTCATCTTGGTGACTCGGCAGAAAGCTGGATTTGCTGAAAATGTGCAAGAAATTTCTTCCAAAGTTCTGCATTTGGACACTGACCTATTGCAGATGTGACAGTAAATTCAGATGAGCAACATCAGCATCTCAGCTAATCTAGATGGCAGAACCCTCATTTGCAGATGTTTTGCACGTTACTCCCACTTGCTGAAACTACAGATTTTAATTCAATAGTTGACATGAAAAGGCTTTTTAAGGAATTTTTGCATATCTGATCTTTGCTTGTTAAGGACTCATGAACGTTATTCCCTCTTCTTAATGTGCTCCTAGCACTTCAAATGATAGTGCCTCAGTTTTCCATCATTGTTACCTGTCCTATAAAGTTCTGCATGTCAGTCTTTGTGGCAGGCAAGTAAAATCTATCCATTTTAATTACAGAGAAGGGTATGAAATCACCTTTCATGACCACTGTCTAAAAAATTCTATTCTGAATGGAGCCACCACACTGCTATTAAGAGCTCTTAATGCAGTTCATTAGAATGGAATTAACTGAGCATTGTAATAAGGCATTATGGTAATTAATATTCATTTTAACTATTTCCGTATTTTGCTTTCATCACTGTTTCCAAATTACAGTGTAAGCCAGGCTGTGTGCATGCTTGAAAATTCATACCTCTTACTACACTTTGTAATGTGTATGAAGTCAGCCTGAGAATGTTAACTGTTTAGAGCAGGGAGCAGCATTGCCCAAATCTCTTGTTTCTAATGCTGAATGTTAGAGATTTCAAGATGCAAATTCTACCCAACACTGAAAGTACTGTTTCCAGGAGGAACTTTGCTTGAGGTGCATCTTAACAGCTGATCCTTTTCAGTAGGATTTAAGCTAATTGTTTAAATGGGGATTAGTGGAATAGTTGATACTTTACAGCCCTGGTACTAATACTGTAACCTTGTTCCCTTTGGCTGTAAATTTTCATTCTTTTGTGTTTAGAACAGCCAAAGCCACAGGGTGCTTAGAAGTATTCCAACACTAGTTCAATTCCATGTATGCAAACAGATAGAAAAACGTTATAATTCCCTAAGTGTAGCCACAAATAAACTGATCTTACATGCAAATTGTCAGTTTTCTCATTATGCAGTTAGGCTGTGAGGCTTTATAGGAGCTGCAGTGGCTCTGTTTAAATCCACAGCAGTTTTACAATATGCTAAGGACAATCAAGTATTATTTTAATTAGTAGTTGCCTTCAGTTCCAACATGCTTTATTGGGCCATCAAGTAGCTGAGTCCATAAATCTGTGTTATAAATCTAATGCAGCAAACACCCCAGAATGGAATCTTAATGGCACATAAGCTTGAGAGAGCTTGCTGTGAAATTTCCATAAATATCTCTGAAGGGGGTGTAGCAATATGAAGTGCATGAGAAATCAGAGTTTAAAAGAAGCAAACCAGCTGGCTTGTGTTACACACTAAAGTGAAACCCACTTATGTGAATAACCGACATGAATAAAACATTTACATGGCTATATGCTAAGGAGCTGAACAGCTCTGTACCTACTGGGGAAAGCTGTATTTTGTCCATGCATCCTCACCTCAAGACAATCTTTGAAATCACCTCAGGAAATCATTTCAGGCTCTCAGTAAATCATTTTCAATCAACTAGGTTGCTGAGATCAGCCACAAGTGTGAGAAAACTACCTTTTAGACTGCTGGTGTGTCAAAACCTCACGTGATTCTGTGCTAGGCATTAAGGTCGTGTATAGGTTTACCATGAAATAGCAAACAGTAATGTCAGCCCCTCTGAGTTACATCTCTGTATGCATTGGAATTGAAGCGAGTTCAGGTGTCTTACTAATATAACAACAGTCATTAGAAGGCCAAAAATTAAGCCAGTAGACTAAAAGGCGGGGATCAGATTCATTGCTAGTATAACTGTGCTTTCCTGCTGTGTAACTGCATTACTCTGCTGCTGGAGAGTAAAGGTTGAATTTGGACCCAGATGTGTTTTAAGATAAGCTGGTGTACTTTAATGGAGAGAGCAAACACTTTTATTTTGCCTGTAGCAATAAAATCAGTCATTCATACATAGCACCAGATTCATGCCCCATCAATTAATGTGTAATAGAAACAGATTACTGGTGCCTGTTGCCTCACCAACTTACATTTCTCATTTCTATCACTGTTTGTATCAGCCAGTTTGGTTAAGAAGAGTTGAGATTCTGACCTCATTTGCTCAGTGACAATTGAATGTATCCTAATGGGGGTTTTGGCAGTCCATTACAGTTCCAAAATCATATAATAAAATCATAGAAAAGTCCAGATTGAAGGGATATCTGGAGGTCATCTGATTTGATGTCTGTGGAAGAGTCGTATTCAGAGCCCTGTCAAGCCAAGTGTTGGGTATTTCCAGTGAGGGAGATTCTGGCAGCTATCTGGGCACGCTATTCCAATGTTTAGTGGTTTTCAGTGAAGAATGCCGCAAGCTTTCTCTGCTCTAGGCTGAACCCTTTTCCCAATTCCTTCAACATTTCTTCCTGAGCCAAGTTCTCCAACCTTTCCAACCTTCACTGGACCCTCTCCAGTTTTTCCATTGTCTGTCTTGAACTTGGAGGACCAGCGTATTGAAAAGACCCCACATCATAAGGTAAAAAATCCCATATATCAATATTAATTATTTTACTTATTAGGTCATTAAGGCTGTTCTGTTGCAAGAAATAAAACTGATTTCTAATAATTAATAATAATAATTAATAATAATTACTGATTTTCTAATAGAAATTCCTGTCCCAAAGAGATGTTTTATCTGTAGATCCCAGAAGCGCAATGGGGCTAATGAGCCCTCATAAAGTATTGCCTACATCCAGATGTGTACGATGCACTTACCAGTCAGCTGGGAGGCATTAGGATGGGAAGAGTTTTGTAAGTAAAAGAAAGTCTATCTTGTTCCCTTTTAAAGCTAGTCATGTGGCTGTTTTTGCCCAGGCACAGTTCAACACTTTGGTTGTATTCTCTGGCATTAAAAGTCCTTATGGAAGTGATGGTACTGTAGCAGTGCAAACAGAAAGTGTATTCTGTCATTGAGCAGATTTTGTGAATCAGGAGCTTCTGCGTTTGATTTTCAAATAGGAGAGAGTGTGCAGGCATAACTGCTCTCCATGTGAAGTATCATGTCTGTTAATCGATTAATGCTTATACACTGGTGGTTTAGGATCACAGAGGAACAGTATAAAAAAACATAGCTGGGACACTAATTTTTTTCACCAGAAACCCATTATAGTCAACCTCTTCCATCCTCCCACTCCGTTCACCTTTAACATATGGCAGCTTTGTATCATGAGGCTGGCACCTAAAATTAGGTAGGGCCTTGCTATTCTCCATCCTACTCCCACCCACTGCTTGCATATGTGTACAGTTTGTAAGGACCAGCTGTGAATTTTGCCCCTGTAAACACTGTTCTTCTAGCATTTTAATAGGACTGGGTTCCAACTATTCCACATTAACTGTTACTTTCCTCAGGAACATTTATCTTAAATTTTCCTGAAAGACAAGAAAAATTTTCCAAGTATTTTAAACTTTTGGGATCTTTTCCCTTAGCTGTTTAGGGCCTGTGATGTTTTCTATCTTACAACAAAGGGGAAACGGTAATAACATGATTCAGATTTTCAGGAATTTCATACGGAAGCATTGTGCACTTCAGTGTAACAAAGTGGGCAATGAAGGTGCCTTCATTGGAAGGTATAGAATTTGGTTCATGTTAAGAAGGAGCCTGAAGTCAATACTTGTAAAATGCAGATAGATGAAAACCATACATGGCATGTTCTGGCAAATCAGGCTTTTGCTTCGAAAGCCTACACATCATACTTACCTTTTATAATATTCTGGTTTGTTTGGTTTTGCTTGGGAAGGAGCCATCATTAATTTTACTGAAAGATGGGCATTCACAGAAACTGTTTATGATTTTATGACTGAACTAAGAATAGCAAAGCATGCGTGATAGATGAAGAACTTCTGTAGTGTAAACTTCAGTGGTTTAGGACACTAAAGGTATCATCATAAAAGGAAAGTAAATCAGAGATGATTTTGCTTTCTGCACACTAAATTGAAAAAACAAAGCTGTTCCTTTCTTAATGTTACTCTACACATTTCTACTGCATTACAAGGCAAGAACACATAGCGAGGTATGTTCAGTTTTGCCTCTGCTGTCCCATTCCATTTTGTACTAATATATTAACAATATAGTAGTTATCTGCAGGTTATCTAAGTAGTGGTTGGAGTGGCCCTTCCTAAAAGTAATCAAGTTCAACAAAGCTCAAATCATAGCAGAGCTGATCTAGAAGTAAACTTCTGTATGTCCTGCTCAAGTTTCAGTGTTCAGAGCAGCAAACTAAGCAAAACCGTGATCTGCCATACTGGACATGCAATTGAAATCCCTCTACGAGCTCTGCTCCCAGCCCCCTGTATAGCAGCAGGCAAGTTTGTTGCATCAGAATTACAAGTTCTCAAAATCATCATTGCAGGTGTCTCCATCTTAATAACTGATGTTCTGCGAGTAGAAATGGGTATTTTGAGCCATGGAGTGCTTTATGTTTTCACTGAGTTCAAAGAAAGATGCAGTTAATTCGCATCTCTTAAAATTGGACCTCCTGTCTGGAAACAGAGAGAGAGTAGTTATACAGTCACAAAAAGTTGCAAGTATGTAAATAAAACTGGCTCAGGAGTAACTGTTCTTACTACTTGTTAGTGTAGAATGATCCAAAGCACTCTGCATCCATCAGCTCGACATCAGTTCAAACACCTTCAGATGTAACTGTATGAATTTGGGTAATCCTGACATTGTTCTTTTTGATTTTTGAATAACTAACTTGAGACACATCTCAGAGAGCTTCTGTTTTCATGAAGTGTTAATGCTTGCCGTCTGAAGTACAGGACTTTGCTGTGTCTCAGGTTGGTCACCAGGAATAAATATATCCAGAAGTAATAGTCCTCTTATGGAAAGTGTACCTCCTAGTTGGTCTTTGCTCACAGTCCCTGTAGAGTGAAGAAAGAGTTCTTATTAAAAGACACAGCCATGATTTAGTGTAAGGCATTTTGCCATCTAAAAAACCATGAGGATTTACAGATAGGCAGGATCCAAATTCCAAATACTTTCTAAGGTTTGGGAATGGTTTACTGCCTGACATTTGCGTTGTAGGGAACTCGGCTTCTCTGATTTTCGCTGAAATCATTTTGCATGACTATGAGGAAAATAATCTCAGATGTAAAACTAGGAAACTTGGTGTTGGATTTTATGATAACATGAGCTTGTAATACAAGAATGTTAAGATCTTAAGCTGCTTTTGGTTGGGCAATCTTTTGCTGAGAGGGTGTTTGTTTTTAGTATCAAGAACCAAACTGGAGAAACAGGAAACTGAAGCTGAAGTCTTTCAGCTTCCGCAGACACTGCACACTGACCAGGTTCTGGGCTATCATATAAGGCAGCTGTTAAAATGTCTTCTGTGAGAAAACACATGAAACTGAGATTATTTGTTCACTCCAGAGCTACAGATCCCACTGAAATCAGTGTGATGGGTTTGTTGCCTCTGCTGGGTTATTTTACTCTCAGACTGATGTGACCAAAGGTTTAATTCTTCCCTACTTCAGTGAGCAGGACTGGAAATGTAAAAGCTCAGAATCCTAATTTTCCTTTGTTACAGCAAGATTTGGCACTTGGGGAATAGTGTTGGGGAGAGCCATGAGAAGCAGAACAATGCACAGCAAGGTTTTTTTAGTACGTGCTTCATCTGAAGCATGGGCCTAAGCCATTACTCTAGCTCTGTTTCATGTTAGTACACGTATAGTTTCAACATAAGCCTTGAGCACGCTCTGATGCATTTGCAAATCAACTGCACCAGATTTTTTATGATCACTTAAAGACACAGGATTAGGAGTAACTGCATACATCAAGCACTTTTAGAATAAACAGCAGATGGCTAATACTGGGGGGAGATAGGTTTCAGGTAATGCTTTAAAACGGAAAAGTCTGCATGTCCCATCACTTAAACCTTTGGGCGTATTCAGCCTTGGCTCAGATCCTGCAGTTATTACTGGTTTTATCTTTAGATTGGGTCATTTGCTTATTGTTGGCAATTTTTAATGATGTAGCACACTATTTGGCTATATAAATCTTCTTCCTAGTGATTACTGCCTTACAAAATTCCTCATATTTTTTCTTAGTAGACAAGCGTTTAATCAGTTTAATCAAGAAATAAATAGCGAGGCTGTCTGCTGGGGTTTCATCTTATATCCTTCAATCTTTAATTAATACTCCAGCAAAATCCATGATCCCCAAGGGAAATACAGGAAACGTTTTTGTCGCCTTAGGACACGGCTCCACGAGGTGACAAGTGATCTCGATTTTATTGCAGACAATAGAAGTTCAGGTCACTGCCATCTTAGGACCTGCCCAGCAACTCCTGGGGTGCTATTATATGTGGTATGCTCCTTGTGAAATGCTGTCTTGAAAGAGGGCACAGTCTAAAACCGATTCTAACAAAAAGGGGAGTGAAAAAAGAACTTTTAATTTCACATAATCTGATTTTGATAAATACAATGCAAAAACCCTTCCCAAACTGCTTGTAGGTTCCATGTCTGGAAGCCGTCTTCCCTAAATGCTCTCAGGGCTGATTGATTATACTTGTTTTATTTGTTCTAATTGCTTATCTACTAAATGAAAATCCTTCAGTTACAGTTCAGAATAGGTTATTCCTTGCAGATCCTCACAGCGTTTGCTCTTCAAAACAACAGGAGTTTTCTGTTGCTTGATTTGGTATCCCCTTACAGCATTTTCAAGGGGGATACCAAACATGGAAGAGATCACAATTGGGTTTGCAAGCATATGATAGCTCTAAAAGGTTATTTCATGATAAACATTGACATTGAAGAAACAAAAGATTAATAACAGAATCTATTTTTGATGTTATGCTTTCTTATTATGCAGTGTTTCAGAAGGTACATAAGGAACATCGATCCATGGCCCAAGAGACTTACATTAGCAAGTTAGAGAAGTGTGAGTAAAACAGATGAAAGAGCCTGGTACTTTCCCAAAGGTGCAAAATTTGGGACAGTGAGTTTTAAGGAGAAGAAAAGGATCTTTGCAAAGCAAAAGGCTGTTCCAGGCTCAAAGGGAACAGAAACAGAAAGCCCCAGCAACCAAAGACAAAGGCAGTAATTAAAACAAATCTTGCAAAGCTGTGTGTAGTCCAGCAAAGAGCTGCACAGAGAGATTCTGTGCAAGAGCAAGCAAGGAAGATGATATAACCTCTAGATGAAGGATTAAGTTTCAGGATCTTCATTCAGTGGCATTGTTCTTTGTTTTCCTGTTGCTCTGGCTCTCATTAGCCTCCAAACCACCACTGTATGGGGGCCTGGATATGAGTGTGTAACAAAGGAACACATAATCTCCCTGTATTGCTAGTCCTGTAGCAGATGGTATATACTCCTGTCACAGTAACTTCAGAATTTTCCACTGGGATACGTGTATAAGTCTAAAAACTAAAAATGTGGAATATATTTCTGGATAGTATAAAGCATGTCCCCTTCCAACCCATGACATCTGCATCTAGCGGTGCTATTTGCTACATTTATTTAATACTTATTTCTGTAACATCAGTGAAAGCTGTAAAGGTAAAGCTTTCAGAGTTGTCAGCAGTATGACACTGTGACAATGACTTTGCAAGGGTTTTCAGATGGGCACAGATGAGTAAAACCTCCATCAAGCATCAGCATTCTAGCTGAACATTACTGCATTCTGAAGGATAATGAAGTTTGGGAAATATGAAAGTAAGATAAGAAAGATGAAAAGTATAGCAAAATTACTTCTGTGCATTTAGGTTATGGGGTATGTTCATTTAGGGAGGAAAATAGCTACCTTGAAGTTTGTGTTATTTCATATGAGCAGAGTCCTGCTTTCACTTTCATCATCAGTACTGCTCAAGTCGGTAGAGAAGCAAAGGGTTCATACGGGGCCAGAATTGGGCTTTCTAGGTTCAGGTACAACTAAATCCTGCCTGGTCTCTAATGAGTAATGGTCCCTCATCAGTATGAGCGTTTGATTGTTTAAGTCTGCATTTTGTCTCCTGAACAGATGTCAAGCAAATGGGTCTGGCACAAGATTGCTCCTTTTAGAGCTAAGTAACCCTGGGGAACTGGAAAAATTCAGCCGGGCGCTATGAATGTCAGCCCATGTCAAAGGGGGGGAAAAACCCAACTTCACATATTGCATGATTGCTTTGTAGCTCAGCATCCTGCACAGTGTCCTTCAGCAGTTGTATTGTCTGCAAGACGTGATTCCCTGTTAGGCTTCAGTTTGGCCCTAGTAAAAAGCATGTTCTGATAATGCCCAAAGCTAACAAAGGTACAGGCATTTTTTCCATTAGTTTTTCTTTGAATTTATCTTTTCTTAAAAGATTGTCTTAGGTTCTCATTTTAAAAGAAAGCATTTTCCTTGCAAAGAAGTAAGAATCAGAAGGAGGTTAATTATAATGGTATTTTAAGTAATTCGCTAGCATTTCTTTGCCAAAAAAAAATTCCCTGTGTTCTCGTTTTGTTTTTCCAAGCTCTAAAATTTGTCCTGCAATTTACTAATGTTAAAAAGATGGAATAAGCTACTGATACATTTCCAGATCAAATGCTTCTGTTTTCTAACAATAAATTTGGCTGCCCTCCGATAGCAATGACTTGTTTGAAAACCTAAAAATCTCTTAATTATTGTTAATTGCCCTGAAAATGTGAAATCAACCTTTTGAACAGGAACATTTGCAAACGGAAAGCATTTTACATCTAGGATTTGTAGTGCTGGCTGTCCAAATATTCTTTTAATATTGAGTTTTATCAGTTAAGCAAAACCTAGAGGTAGATTTGAATTCCTTTTTTATTGCTGGCCCTCAGACGTGAATCGGAGAGGCTCTATTTCTAATACAAGAATGTTCTGTAAACCATTAAATCTGGGATTATCTCTTCGGACTGATTATGTCAAAGCTCTTTAGCCACAGCACTTTTGGAGAGCTAAAAATAAACTAGGGGGTGGGGGAGAGGTTATACATTTATTCTGTACCTAAATGATCTGTGCCTATTGTGTGTGCGTGTCTACAATGTGAGACACAGTATCTGGACTTCAGGTTTATTTATAAGAGTCCTTTTCCTAGTGAGGATTTTGGCAACGGGTTTAAAACAAACTGTCCCAGTAGGAGTGTCCATGGGATAAAGTCTAGAGCAAGTTTAAAAGAACTGAGTTCACATCAGAAGCATTTAGAGCAGATTGACATTAGAGCAAAATTTGGCCTCATATTTCGAAAGTGGATGAAAATAGTTCTTTTTTAACAGTAATTAACGAGTGTTATGCTATCGAATATAGACAATAGTAACCCTGATCTCAGTGCCACAGTTCTGCACTGTTGAAGAGCTGCATGATTTTTGCACTGAATTTGTATGAGACCAAAATCAAGTTCTTAGAGCAGTTAACAGGAAGTTAGGCATGCTCTCATGTGCCTCCGGGTCCTGAAGTATGTAGGAGGAAAATCTTGTGAAGAATAAACACTTAACAAAGAATTTTTAAGTCAGTTACATTTAAAGACCTGTGGATGCTTTTCCACATAACCCTAATCCTGTGCAGCTTCTCCCATTTCACAGGATTAATACATGCTCATAAGCAAAGAGAGCTAAGGCTGTAAGTACACAGCCGGTCATGCTGCGTTGGGAAGCCAAATGGGAAAAAGTAGAATTTACAAATCATTTTGTTCTTATTTAAGTTCAGCAATGGATTGCTGAGAAATGGCTTGATAAACACAAGCAACATAAACAGTTAAAATAGTGCTGCAGGCAATAAATCTTGTATTGGCAGAGCTGGAATGGATGGAATCCAGTGTATTCCGCTCCCATGATTCCACAGGTATTGGAAGGAGCTTTGTGGTGTTATGCTGATAAATGAAATCACATACTGGGACTTTGATTTAGAGTACTATCTTCTGTATTAAGCCATACTGACTACATTATTTAATTTAAACTATGTGGCATTTCCTGGTATTATAGAAATCATTGCAGAAAAATACAGCAAAGATTTTCCTTTGTATATTTACAAATACAGAAATATTCATAATATATATAATATAAATATGAATGTTTCCCTGTGTTGTGGAATAACGGGAATCATGTTCTTGATTAAACAGATGTTATTCACAAATCTCATAAAACACGGTAAAAGGACTCTTTGTGTCCTTCATTGTTGGCTATTGTCTGGCTTTCTAAAGGTAAACATTGGAAACTTCAGGAAAGCTGCTGTCATTGCTAGCAAAAAATGGTACAATCACTTTGTTAGAATGAAATGGTTACTGTACTTGAGAACGGTCAGTATCTGCTGCATTGCACGTTCTGTAGCTACCGGTTGTGCTTACTCCTGTAAAACTGATCTCTACAGCTCTGGTAAGGTGATGCACGTTTTTGTAATATGAAGGAATGGAGTCCATTCAGTGCTGCTCTCACCAAAAAAAGCACTTACGAATTGTTTCTACGCAAAACTGGAACTTTGGTGTGTGGTTTTATTTTAAGGATAAGAAGTGAGGATATGGCCTTTATCTTCCACATTTTGTTTACCTTGCTTGGTCCTTGCTTAGGCGTTGCTTAAATTGAAGTAGTGGGCTTAACTAAAAAATTACCAGTTCAAAGATAGGTCTGTTCATCAGCTGGAGATGTGATTTATGTTAGCATCATACCTACCTCTCGTGAGCAGCATTGTTGTCCTCATTATATCCAGCTTAAGCTCAGTATACTGAAATGAAAGGTGTGAATACAAGGTCAGATCATAACATGATCATGTTGACTGGAATAGTGATTCCCATACCCTTAACATTGGCTCAGTTTCCTGCTTTAACCATATGCTTTTCCATAATTGGATATTCAAGTGAGCATTCCTGAAGACAGAAAGATCAAATCTGTCTTCACTTAAAAAGGTAAATCTAGAGTACTTCCATCATGGCACTTCATGTTTGATTAAACCGGTGCACCTGAAAGGTGAGTATAGGCATGGGCTTTAGGTACACTCTATGTTAGAAGCTGTGAGAAGAGCTCTTTGTCTTTTATGGTGTATATTATATGAACAAAATTTTTCAGCTAGTTCTTGTAATGAACTTATATTACAAAATTCATCTTTGCACTGACTTGACTATAAAAGCTGTGAATTTATTAGCAAGATTTTTTTTAAGTGAAAAGAAGCTATTTCCTTTATCAAGAACACATTATTCCAGAAGGGAGAAGAGGCTGTGTCTTGCCCACACACAGTATGGCTAGTGTGTGCATACTACCAGCCATAAGGTGTACAGTGTTCTCACCCACAAACAGTGAGCTTATTCCATTTATCTGTCCTTACTGAGCCTTGGTCAGCTTCTTGCCATTCATACAGAAGTTTACCAAAAACTATAAAGCAGCTTAGACTGCATGTCAAATGTAGGGTTTAAGTCTTAAAAAGTACCACTGACTCCCTTTTCTTACATGCGTAAAGACTGTAGAAGCACATCCAGAGTCTGGTCTAGAGGATATGTAAAGAATATTGTTCTTTTCATTTATTCATCAACCTGTTTCTGCAAGAAGAGGAGGGACTTGATGATGCTAGAGTATTAGTTCATGTTCTGACAAATTGAGTATATTTTTATGATGTGATTCCACATTTGGTCAACTTCCTCTTGACCACTATGCTTCAGGCTTTATCTGGTATGATGGCAATGTTAATACCTATGGCAATACCTGGAGTTTTGTAAGTCTTTGCTAGTCTGGGCTGTACAGTGTTGCTGGGTTAATTGTCTACAGCTCCATTATCAGGAAGTATCACCAGTCTATATCAGGAGTCTCTTACAAAAGCATTGTCTCTGATGTATTGGGTAACGGGACCTTTGGTCCAGTTTCTAACACCCAGAAGGCTCCATGTCTTGTTTGTAAAAATCTCATAGTTAACAAGAAAAAGAGGATTGTGTATTTGAAAGTGTTGTAATCACCATGACAACTCCAGGCTCCATCTTGTGTTTCTTGCTTTGAAGTTGGTAAACCTCTTTTGGGTTGTTAATAGCGTTTCTTGTTTCTTTTTAGCCATGTGACACAGACAACATCATGGATCCATCCCGTAACAAGCGCGCTAAGTTTGCTTTGCTCCGAGGATGACGATGATGGAATAAGAGAGCTTCCCAGGTCCAAGAGCTGAGGACATCTGTTGACATTGTTGTAGTTCATGTAGTTTCAGTACACTAGTGAGGAGATGCACACTTTCTGCATACTTTCTAGTCTAATGTGATAGTACCTGATGATGTTTCTCCCTTTCAGTTCAGAGGAAATTCTGCCATTCTTCAGGTGGGTTTATTGATGGGCGCTACAGAAGATGCAGGCACTGCAGAAGTCTCCCTTCAGTCCTTAGTCTGTTACTGTTCAGTGTCTGGGGACCAGTCTTGGAACCCAACCCAGGCTTTTCAAGACGCCTCTGTTGGCTTAACTGCCCTGACCTGAAGTGTAATGTTCACAGCTTTGACCAGCATGAGAGTTAAGGTGGGACCATTGGTTGTAATTTCACATGGTGGACTCCGGCATGGTTGACTGAAAGCTGCAAGGTGAGGTGTGGTGGGTTTTTGCTAACCAGTGCTAGTGAATGTAACGTAGATACCTTTTCTTTAACTACTGAAAATCTTTATTTTTATGGAAGAAACTTGTGAATAATCTTTGCTAATGGAAATTCAGCAATTTATTACAAGTGTTGGAGCCCTGATGACTTTTAAAACAAATACTTTTGAAGACTGGTGGTTGGGCTTTACAAAAATGAGTCTTTGATAAGTTGTCAAGTAAAAAGAAACAGTTTGGTAAAGGACATCATACTCTGTCAACAATATGAGGCAAGAATGAAAATTATTCTACTTTTGTACTCTGCTAAACCGGTGCATACATGCATCAAATACTTCAGTGGAAGCTGTGAAGTTTCAAGTACAATGAAACCTGTGAAACCACCTCCAGGATCAGCAGAAATCAGTCACCTCCTCGAAGTTGGTCTTTAAGTAGAACAAAAATCATTTTGTGCTCATTGGTGATGTTTTAAAGAGGATAAAGAACATGCCAGGAGGTACTGGTGCGAGCTAATGAGCAGGTTTCACTGTACCTTGATAGCATAGGGTATTTTAAATCTCATTATTCACAGCACAATGTATGATGTCAGCTCTCTGAAATATATGACTTTATGCTGTGTTTCTCTGGAGGCTCTTTACATGTGTGTGTATGTATATAATACATATGGTAGGCGTTGATTAATGAATGAAAGACAGATCTGAAACTTTGCAGATGTTTCTCATCATACTGATGAGTACATCAAAGGGGAGAACTCTATCTCTGATCTTCAGTCTGAGGCTGGACAATGGGATTGTAGCAGTGTGAGGGAGGACAGGATGCAATCTGCCACTCTTAAGGACTTGAGAACCCCCCGGAAGGGTTCAGGCTCACTCCTGCACTCCAGCTCACCTCTGCTGGCCGGTACAAAGGGATGAGGCTGTGCAACCGCAGCTTTTTGAGGTCTCTCTTCAGCACGTGTAGCACTGCATTTAAAAGTCCTTTTACTGTGAGGCACGGGTAGAAAGTCCTGACTTATTTGCAGTTCTGGTGCCTGTGTCCTGCTCTCTGTCCTTACCATTACAGAGCTGTGCCAAATCAGGCGCACTGTAGCTGTTGATCCTTTTGAATCAAAAAGGATACACCTTCTTTTTTTAAATCCTAGTCAAGTCTCTTCTTCGAATGGCAGTGCGGTGATTTGGCCTGTGAGCTGTAGAGCACATCTCCAGATGTTCTTCCCAGGGGAACAAAGTGCAGCTCATGAAAGAGTTTTTCGCAGGCTTTGCTAGAAGCGGATGTCAGAATATATTGAATAAGCAACCAGGGAAAATCTGTTTTGTACTTGTAACTAGGTCAGAACCAAATTATCCATGAATCTACACAGGTGGTGTGGATTAGGAAGAAGAGCTTGCTCAGCAGACCCAGAGTAACCTGTATTTCCAAGAAAACTCCTCATAGCAATAACACATAAATGCTTTAGCCATGTTTTGCTCCAGTGGCTCCTACGTGCTTCACAGAACACAATCTGAAGGGACAGAGCATGTGCTCCAGTTTCAGGCTTGGACACTCTAGAAGCATTCTTATTTAAATCCCTCTTCTTAAAGCCCATAGAGGAGATTTGAGGTTTGGAATTCCTTGTGATATTTGCTGTAGCTGTAGTAGTTTGGATGCTTTATGACAGGCACTTTGAGTTCATATGTCCATGATATCCAGACTGCGTAAAGATTCCAGTTTTCCAATTCTGTTTGAGAGGTTTCAATCTCCACTTGACCCTCACCGCCTTGATTTATTCCGCTAGTGGCTTTGTGACAGCTAGCTGGGTGCTTCAAATAGGAGAAGCTATTTGGAGACAGAGGTTATGGATCAGGCAGGCTGCATGAGCAGAGACTTTACATAGAGATATTCAAAGCACGGCTTGTGGTGGGTGAGCTGGAGGAGGACAGCCATGCCCATTGCGCTCGCCCTTCCCGGGGAGCTGGTGATGCTCCTGGCTCGGAGCGCGCAGTGCTCAGCCTGCTGCGCACGAGATGGGGAGAAACCGAGACACCGCGCTGGCGCGCTGCCTGCTCTGCTTGCTGCCTGCTCTCCTTGCTGCCTGCTCTGCGCGCTGCCTGCACCCCCAGCGAGAAGCCTGGAGACGATTTCTCCCTCTCCCTCATAAATTCGCTTAGAAATTAAAGACGTTAGAAACAGATCTCGGCTTCTTTCTGGCTTCTCCTCCAGTGAGCAATTACCTCTTCAGATAATCCGCTAATTCAGATTCTCTGTTACTGAGACTACATTTTCATACCTACAATCTCCAAATGTTCCAGTCTATTTTTGTACGCTGGCATACTTGTTTCCTAGGTTATTTCTCTCTTAGCTCCCCGTGTCTCTTCCTTTCTGTGGAATAGTTTGTGGAATTATTTTGATTCAGATGAACTGTGTATATTGAGACAATGGTTCTAGGATAACTTGGGACTTGTAAAGAGCAGTTGTCAAAATATGCAACACTGTAAACAATGACTATTTTTATTCCAGAAGAATAAAAAAATAAGTGGAAAAGAAATGAAAGTGCACGTTCTATCCTTTAAAAATAATGAAACTACAGCTAAGCCATAAATTATTCTTGTACCTCTATTTATTTTCTATTTAAAGGTGACATTGTGAAAAATACTGTTCTGCTACACACTGGTGTTAATCTTTACCTGAATACTTGCATCACACTGCCCTTTGAATACTGCAGATATCCAGTAAATTTTAAATGGCACATTCTCCCATCAAGGCAAATAGCTTCACACAAATAATACCTGCACAGGCGTATTAGGTACTCGGCTTCACAGGTGCTAAATAACTTCCTTGAAACACTACTCAGTGCCTCAGTAAATTAGATGATCCTTTTGTCAACACCATCAGATAAATACAAGCACACATACATGAGTGGCCATTCCATAACCATTGCTTAAATACTCGCAGAGCAGCCAGGTGCATGTGTGCTGGCCAGTGCACAGCCACAGTGCCCTGCAGTGCCTGCACTGTGCTGTTCTACAGTGAAGTCTATAGAAAAGATGCTTCTCTTAGGTGAGTAAAGACAAAGATCTATAGATTTTTATGATCAGAGTGGAGGGATGACACACCAACAGTTGCTATTTGCACATTTAGTGCATAGCAAGAACCGCCTTGCATGCAGCCTTACAGCACTAAGCCTGATCTGACACCTTGAGGGCTCACGTGGGTTTGTGGCAGTGCCAGGCTCTGTACAGAGAATTTCACTGTAATTCTCAACTAGTGTAATTCTCAAAGGATGATCCCCCTCAGCCTTTGCCTAGAAATCCCTGTTTGGTACCATCCCCTTTAAAACCGTAACTGATGCAGACTGCAGTTCCTCTTTGTCCTCAAAAACATTGGTGGTAGAAGTCTCTTGTGTACAGATTTTGGTGATAGAAGGTAGGTATTCTTATGTAATTACAGTACAAATCACTTCTTTCCTTTGTGCTTACTTTGTAGAGCTGTTGTAGGCATGCCATGGGACAGAACTCCAGTGGTTGGCCAAGGAGAACAAGGAGAACAAATCCCACTTTTCCTGCTCTAACAAAATACTTCAGAATTACCAAAACCCAGCTTCTAAAGGAAGACAAAAATCAGACCTGGCTTGTTGCAGTTCCTGTGCAGGTCTCTGTGGAGCCTCACCTACTTCATTTACACTCCCTATGGTTGTAGTTTAAAGAACAAAAGCTAATGGTATTCTAGCTAGGAATCAGTTGGAAGCTTTAGCCTCTCCTGTAGATTAAGGAATGAGAAATGACTTACACTAAAATGAGAAATGCAATAAAATAGGGGCAATTCCCATAACTCATTTTAGCTGGTTTAAATATTCGCTTTGTGGACTCCTCTCCGTTGGGCGGCCTCATCAGCTCCTCAGAGGAAGTGGAATTGGAATTACCTCGAGCACCCACTGCCGGAGAGCACAGTTTCACACGTGTGCTTTGCTGTGGGAGATAAACCTCAAAAGCCAGAGAGAGGCTCAGTCAAGGGAAGTGTTTAACTTGGGTTGATCTATCCCACGTAACCTTTACCATCTATTTAAACACTTCCCGTGACCGGCTGCTTTATGAACCTGAAACGGTTTGGTTGATTTCTTTAAGTCTGTTCCTGACGCGCGGGATGGTGTTTGTCGACGCTGAGCTAAGGCAAGGAAAATCCTTTAAGACAAGTGTTTGTGGGTGTGGAACAGGCCGGGCTGTGCCTGGTGGGAACGGCTTTCCTGAAGCTCAAGGAACGCTGTTATGACTTGGCCTGTGAAATCCTGACTTTCCTAGAAACTGATGGGATTCGTCACACTTGGCTCAAGAAACCGAGTCAGAAACACGAACGGTTACCAAACCAAGCACCAAAGTTCAGTGGTCTTTTGGCAAGTATTGCTCTGGGTGACTTCTGCACGGCTCTACCTTCAGTAGCAAAACTTCAGGCCAGCTCAGGAGCTGCTGCTCACTTCTGTGCTCAGGTACCATCCATACCCCTTCATCCAAGGAGCATCAGCTTGAGCTTCATCTGCGGCAAACAAGCACAGCCCAGCAGCTCGTACAGTCACCTGTCAGCTCCAGTGCCAGGGCCGGCTTTGCAAAGATGTTTAGCAGCTTAAACATGCTGATGGAGTTAATGGGCATTAGGCACCTAACCTACTTAGATGCTGCTATAAATGCTGCTAGGCATGTTTAGGTATCTAAATACCTTAGCAAATCTTTCCCCTTACTGCTTGCAATGATAGCATACCAAAAATCAAATACTAAGGAACAAAGCCTAACCTTTGTCCTCTGTAACCAGCTTTGCCTTTCCCTGGGGATTGTTTTCATGTAAAACTAGAAGTACCAGCCATCCCACAGGTTGTACCAGCCAGGCTCTGTTCATAGTTTTGAAGGCTTGATTATTTACTGCTCATTCTAGATTTTTTCCCCCAACAATGGCTGATGTTGCCATGGATTTAATCGGTTGATGTTTCATAACAGTCTTTTAAGGTAAGTTATTTTATTGCAAGATAATGGTATGGAATTCTCTTCCCACAAAGCTGCCGTGAGTTTTGTCTCATCCATTAAGTGATAAAAGAATGGAATGGGCCAGAATCTCTTACAGATCGAGCCTCATGTCTCCAACTGTGGGGATGGGAAGTTGAAATTTCATAACCAATACCGATTCTGTCCCCATGGTACAGTATCAAAGTCAAACCCAAACTAGTTAAAGCTGTTCATTTAGAGTTGACGAACAAAAACCCTTTATCCCTCCTGCTCCCACTTATGGGTGGTTGGTCTGTCCCTGAAGCCATAAGGCCATGTTTGGTCTGATTTATATGACACAGATCTCTGTTCACAATTTCAAGCATTAGCTGAGCTTAAATATGTATAGAGCTAACTACTGTCTAAGCATATTTTCTTGCATTAGAGCATGTATATCAGCTAGGTTCAGCTATTCTCAGCATAACAGGAACAGTGATGATCATTTAGTAATTACAGTGGTGCTCAAGACTCAGAGAATTTAGCTCAACATCTTTTCTAAAGCACAGATAAGCTATGTTCTTCAAGTTACAAAGGATATTGATGAACATATAGAGATCCTGAACTGCAACTGTATGATACTATTAAGCAGTCAGTATTTTGCTATGTCCTGATTATTACTATTGTCAAGAACAATCCTTTCTCTTGCCCACAAACAGAACTCATTAAAACATAGCATTAAAATGGAAAAATAAATGAAAATATGTTTGTGGTCTGAAATAAAAACATAACAATAACACTGATATGGGAAGAGAAAGGGTCGTGGGAAAGGCAAATTGCGCTTTGGGCTTCCTTCTCATCTTTTCATTTTTACGCCAAAGGCTGCTAATGCATCACTGCTCCTTTCCAACCCCAATGGTCTGAGAAACCCAAGAGCACTGAGCTCTCCAGGGACAGTGAAGCTGTCAGACCCTAAGCAGCAGCCTGAACTGTGTCTTTTAATCTCCAGTCTCTGCCACTTGGGATCCTAATGTTAGATACTGTAATTAGTCACCATGGGGGTTACACGTTCCAAGTCAAAGACAACTGTACATAATTGATGTCATGGCATGAGCAGGAGCAGAGAAGCCCATTAAGAAAGCTGCCTGTCATGCTCAGATCGCATTATTCCCTCAAATTAAATACAAAAGTGTTGTAAATAATGAAGATGCAGAGGAACAGGAAATAGGATGCCAACAGTGCTGAACTATGACTGTCTTGTTATGTGGCTATTTGCAAGATGCAACCAAAAGGAACCATTTTGTTATTAGGGGAAATGTGTAAATGCAGTTAATCTCATTCATTTCCCATCTTTGGGAATGTAGTCTAGACACTTGAGCCTAAACTCTCTACATATGTGCTTAACCCGTTCAGATTTTAGATGCTGAAGTAGCCTGTAATACAGACTCTGGTACTCCAGTAACTATGTAGAGTCTCCTCTTGCCCTACCTGGTTCTTATCACTTCCCCAGAGAGAAGTGAGTCTCAGCTGCCTTTTCCCTGCCATCTGCCATGTTTCCAAGGGAAATCCCACAGTCCCCAAGCAGGTGAATCGAGTCTGCAGTAATCCCAAATACCTGAGATAAGAAGCACGGCTCTGGCGTGGAGACTGAAGGCTTTAAGAGCAGGGAAGGGCAGGGAGTCAGATGGATGTACGTGCCTTATGTCACACGTCCCTGCCGGGGCTGGAGCCTAATTGGATTTCACAAATGTGACTTCAGCATCTCTTGATCACAAAACCAAGTTAAACCTCAGGAAGTTTCACGTAAATCCCTGCCTCAGAGTCTGCCTCAACGCGAACGTCAGGAGAGCCCCACTGCAGCTTCTCCTCTGCCCCAGAAGGGGGGTAAAACGAAAACTTCAATCCAAAAGCTATTGCTTTAAAACAAGAAGGGAAGCACAGCACAAGCGGCAGATCTGCTGAATTCCTGGGCGCACTGAATGAAATCAGCCATGGGATGATGACGGGATTTTCTAGAACACCTTTTAGGCATGCAATTTCTGTATTAAATGTATTCAGACACCCCTAGAACAGCTGTTTCTGCTATAAAATGGGAATAACAGCCACTTGTCACAGCGCATTGACAGCGACAGATAAAAGCTTGGTAATTGCTAGTAGTGACTACTGCCTAGCAAGAGATTTTCTTGCAAGTTAACCTGCCAAGATGTTTAAGACTATTGCACGTCTAGATGCAGATCCTGCTTTAGAACCTCGGCTGTGATAGCCCTGTGAAGGTGACACAGTTTTGAAGTGGGGTACATGTTAGAATTACAACAACAGTGGGATTCAAATAGATTCAAGCCTCTCGAAGCCAGATCACAAGCGGGCTGATGTCTGGAGTCGAGGCAGGAGAGGGAGCAGAGCTCTCCCACCGAGGCTTCCTGTGCCCTCTGAGTTGTTCTTGATGTGACCTAAAAGCAACCGGCGCTGCTTTAGCACGTGGTGCAATGGGCTGCTCTGCCTTCCTTCAGGGGGACACTGAGACTTCAGCTAAAACACTGGGTAGCCCAGAAAGAGAGGAGCCAATTATAGCTAACGCCTGGGAAGATCCCCAGCTCTGCAGCAAGGGTCCTAGCTGCTTTTCATCTAGCTCCCTCTTTCCCTATGTTTATTCATGAGCCAGGGTGCAGGGAAGATGAAAAGGCTGCCAGCAGACTTCTCCCTGGAGTCCCCGCTTGAAATGGTACCACATTTCCAGGGAAGCCTCGTCTGTCTTCAGAACAAGGCTGGTGCTCATGGGAATGCTGTAGCTCCTCTGTAGCTGTCAAGGCAAGCAAACATCACCCGTATTGTCCAAACACCGAGGCACAAGGAGAAGTCATGAAATCTAACTTAACCTGGTAGAATGCAGAGCCAGGGTGAAATACTCCCTCTCCTGAAAAACCCAGTGGCAGTATTGTGATGGGTTTGCCTGGCGCCAGGCTGTTCTTCTGGTCATGAATACATGAACAGCTGTAAAACAGTACCTAAGACCAAGGGAAAGGGAAACGTGGGTCGCTTTCACACAGGGCTCCAGCAGAGCAGAATTCTGCTACAGACAGCCAGGCTGACATCTTTGCTTTCAGTTGGGAATGGCAGCTACTGCAGGAGGAAAATAGCCCATGTCTGACTGGAAGGAAAGGAACGCTGGGGAGGCACCAGCTCGGAATAGCTCCTGGTTTCCTTAGTCACCCATGAGCAGGGATGGCCAGGAACGGGCTGTCAGGGCACTTGGTTCTCAGTATGCAACATCCTCTGTGAAGGAACAGCAGTTACTCCCCTGAAGCACCTGCAACCTGGCAAAAAGCTAAATCGGGCTGATTTCCTTTAATTTTGAGGGGAACTCTTGAGAATATTGACAAGAAATCCCATCTCCTGTTATCTGTTATAGAACTGGAAAGCTTGAAATCGTTTTCTTTCTCAGTCGATTTGCAAAGTCTCATTAGCACTCTCTGTGCTGATGCCTTATCATAAGGGTGCCTTCCGAGAGCTGAAACGTGTATTCTCTACATGAACCAAAAGCACATTTTGTGTCCGTAACTGCAATGTGTAAATCCTCTCCCTGACGCGTATTTTTGTTACAATATACAAACACCTTCACATAACAGCAAATCCCGTATTTATAACAGAGCCAGTGTCACCTTTCCAGAAAGGACATTTTCACGGGCCACGATGGGCCCTTTTCTGACCCTTTCCCCAGAAATACACTGTTTTCACAGATTTCTTTGATTTTAAAAACCACCCCATGCGGCTCAGGTACAGCCCCTGACAAATTCCAAGAGCCTAGTGAGAGTGACTTGCTCTAGCAGAGATTACTCATGAGCTACTAATCTTAGCATAATGAAGCCTTTGACTGACTTCCAAAGGACCTCAGTGCAACTCATAAGTAAACCAGTTTCACCTAGCAGTAATCCAGAGTAATCACAGAGTTTTCTTGCAGGACAGCATCTTGCAGAGGCGCCCTGTCCAAGCCAGACTGGACCTGCAGCATGCCAAGTGCCTTTATCAGGCTGAGGATGGCTCAGCTCTCAACAACCATTCAGCACCCAGCAGGATCACACCCTAACTGGGATTTAAGCAGTTCAGATTTCTTATGGTGAACCATTATTAGGCTGTTTGTCTGTTTCCAAGCAGATGCCTTCTCCCAGCCTCTGAGCATCCCATTAACAGGGCTTGAGAGAGCAACAAGAGGATATTACTGCGAGGTTCAGAGAAGTACAATGTGCTGCTACAGGACTTAACTACTGGAAAGAAGTAACTGGCTGCTGTGTACAAGAGGCTTGCAATCTGTCAATGTCATAACAGACCTCATTACCTTATTTATATGTGAAATCACACAGCTAACTCCTGCAAGTACTCATCTGGGATACAGATGTTATTCCCTCAAGATCCTCCTACCTACTCCTACAGGAAACAGGGACAAACAATGAGACAACACTGATGGAAACTGAGTGACTCGTCCAAGGTCATGCAGCAAGTGTGGCAGAGGCTGGAGAGATGAGTGCTGATCTCCAGCCTGGTACTTTAACCCGTGTACTGAACTGTCCGTGTAAGTGAAGGCTGCAGATACAGTGAGAAGGTCTAAGTTAGAAGAAAACTTTATTCTTCAAACACAGTGTTAAAATAACGCTTCTGAACTTTTCCATCTGATAACACACAGAGCAGTTCCAGTGATGAGAACTCCAGGACCGCATGGCTGACAAACATCAGATGCAGCTCTGCACCTTCCAGTGTTGTTGCACAGCTCTTCCCACCCAGCTGGGGCCTCAGACTGGAGGTTCCCTGTAGCTTAAAGCCCAGACATAAGCGATTATAAACAAAGAGTGAATACATTCCTTGGACCCATGTGCAGGATGCAGAGGGCTGTGGGAGCCCAGCACTCCAGTACCTCAGGGGTGCCTGGGTCTAATGCTTACTGCTCAAGGACATTCAAATGAGACAGTGTGTCCTTGCTTGCAGAAGGGACAGCTTTTCCGAGGAAGACTCTGCATAATCTAACAGTTGATAAGGTAACAGCCAAGGGAAAATAATGGGTGTCCGAGCAAAGCACCAGAGAAATGTTCCCAAAATCTTGTCTGAAAGTCTACAGCAGTGAAGTTTTGTCTCTGTTAGGTGGAAGCTTCTCGGCCATACAAGCATTTCAGTGCCCACTGGCTCCGGTTCTCTCCAGAACAGAGAGGAAGGAGCAAAACAATCATCTGGTTGTACAAGTGCAAGTGCAAAATACTGTGAAAAGCTGATGGTACTTAATGGAGTTAGCGGATGAAATGCTGTATCCGTGGTATCTAAGGTGACTCATGTCACCACTATAAATACTATCCTGCTTGCAAAGAATACATTCTAGTAAAATCTGCAATTGTACTGCATTTGCCCAACAAGCTTGTACTGAGGTTCTCCTTCTTCCAGTGTTAACAATGCATGTCTCAAGATGAGGTACTGGTGCAGAACACCTGAGGCTCAAAGAGAAGCAGTGTTTCACACACTCTGCCTTGCCTTTCTTCAGCTGATGACACTCAGGAATGATCATTACACTGCCACTAGCAGAGTACTGAGCTTGGCATTGTGCCTCTGGCAGCAGGCAGCTCTCTCCAGGCTGAGCAGGTTATCATGCATTACTATGAATCAGTGAGGAAACATCTTCAAGATGCTTAATGCAGTAATTGTAATTCAAAATACTTGCTTCACGCAGAGACAAGCCACTGGCTCCTCTCTGATGCTGTCAGTGTTATCAGTCATGAGGAATATACTGATGCCACCTGGAAAGAAAGGTAGCTGCAAATGGGATAACCATTAAATAGCTGCATGCCAGCCTATGTGGATCTTTCCTGGGAAGCAAGAACATTGCACTAGAGCATCTGAAAGTTCCTAGAAGAAACAACAGACCTCATAAGGCAAAGGCATCAGGCAGAGCCTCACTGGCAATATGGATTTCACATCAGCAAATAGCTTTGGATGTTTGCACTGGGAGAGGAGACTGTAACTTGCCTCTCTAGCAAGAAAAGCAGCCTCTCCGAGCTGACAGAGCTGTTCACTTCTGAGCTGTGGAGGCTGGTGCTCCTGAAGCAAATGAGAAGATGTCTATGGGTTTCAGAACATGGTGCTCCCCTAAGGAGCATGGACATGTGCTCCCTCTGCTCTCCTGGCTGAATATTGCAGGACATGAGTAAATCATGGGGAAGGCAGAATGGGTCTCATGGCTGCTCTATAGTCAGAGGTCCTTAAGTGATACAAATAGGACTTTCAAAAAACAATATACCAAATTCTTAGTGGTTTTTAGGAGTTATGAATAACTCTCTTATTGCCAGAACCTTCTTTGCTCCCCTTGTTTAAATATTCCCTAGCTCAGTGAAGGCACAAAAAAGTCAGAAAGCAGAGTTGGTTCCATGCTACAAGGCTTTGGAAAACAGAAAACAGTGATAGACAAGCACTCCTCCTCTGTCCAAGGTCACAAAACAGATGAAGTCTAGCTGCTTTGGTAGATTTTTCCTGCATGTCTTGACATTCTGATAAAATGGAAAGATAATCGAGTTGGAACCCTCCCACAATGTAACTTCTGTAAGAACAGTAATTTCACAGTTTATTAATTTTTTCCTAGATTAAATGTCTAACAGCACTTAAGAAAGAAGCATGGGTAGACAGTATTCCAGCATCACTGTGAACATCTGCTCTGAGTTACCGAAGTTCCAGCTGAAAAACAAATATTTCCACTATAAATCAACCAAAACATTATCCTGAGTGTTGTAACAGATGCAAAATTATTCTGGCTCCCTCTGCCCTGTGGCTTGGCTCTTTCTTTAAAGTTGCTGTGAATATATTTATTTACACACTTAAAGAAACACACATGTGAAGTGGCTATTTAAGCTTACTTAGAATATGGCTGATGTTAGTTCAAAGCTACTGATCAGCTGATGACTGTCTCATTAACTACAGGTTCTAGCAGTTAACATAAACTCGTTACAGCTTTCCAGATAAACCTGGTTTAAAGCAATGCTTAAAGGCCCTGCACAAGTGTTGAGAACACTCCAACCTAACGATGACCTGCAGTTTGTGCAAGGGGGAGTATTTGGTTTGGGTTTCACGTTCATCCTGTTCTGGTGTGCTTTGGTGGGGTTTTTACCCCTTGTTGCTACCGTTGTTATTTATATTTCATTTCTTGGGCTAAATGAATCAGAAGAGAGATTGCTTCAGTTGGATGAAACAAATGAGATTTGTCTACTAAGCCTGATACTTGCAAAAAGGCTTTGCAAGGCTTCCTGGTTAATGGTCTCAGTATGTGAATAAAATGGTTTGTTCAGGCAGAAGCTGCAATTCCATGCTTTGAGGTGTTCAATTGCATTAAGCTGCATCTGAGCAACTCTGATTAAAGATGCTTTCCTTTTTTGAAGTATTTCATATGTAAGAGAGAAACCAGACAAGGAGAAAACTGAACTATGGTACCATAAATAACAAAATCTTGCAGGGGGAGAAAAGTCCTTTTGGTTTATTCTTCTTTGCACAGAATATACTTTAGAGGAAGAACCAACTCTGTATTTTGAGGATGACGTTTTGTAGTTGTTAATAATTTTCAGTCTTAAATGCTTGGAGGAAAAACAGTCTGTAGACTAAATATAACCATGCCTTTTGTGATGAAATGGGAGCTGCAGGCTAGTTATCCTGCCCACAAACAATAGGAACACATGGTCCATCCAGAGATGCGATGATGGCAAATGGAGCACTTGGGGGAAGTAACAGGGCACAGCTCATGTCAATGCAACCTGGGGTTTTCCGGAGTCTGTGTCAGAACAAACAGGACCAGTACAGAGAGGCTCAGCCATCAGCACCTGCATTATTCCCCTTCAGAGATGCCAAAGATGTTACAAAAATCTAGGACCACGTTTTCCAAAGGCAATTTGTTAATTAAGGCATAACAGTTAAAGAAAAAGCAGCGGCATACATTTAAACCAGCACAAGAATGTGCATTTTGTTCAACATTCCTATTTGTATAGAGATTGCAACATTCTATATGCAGGCTTGCAGGCTACACCCCTTCTGTGGCATTATACATTTGCTTTATATATTGTTAATTAGACCTAATTTAGGCCTCAAAAAACCTCATTAAAATTCTGATTAGTGATGTTGGCAAGCAGCCATCCGAAAAGCCTCTATTTCTTCCTCTGATAAGTTTGAAACCGCTATAACAAACAGGAAAAATAAGATCACAGCCTTCATCCTCATGCCAATCAACATAATGTATTCTCCAGGTCAAAGCCGTTTAAGGGAAAATACAGGAGAAGGACATCTTTATTTCCTTGCATAAACGCTGTCATATGGCTACAGAAAACTGTAAGTATGTTTATGCCCTTTGGTGTTTTAAAAACCCCAAGAAAAAGAAACAACAAAACCTGCCTATGGAAATGCTAATTGTGAGCTTTCAAAACCAATTTACTGTGCAAGGCAATTAAAGACTTTTGTTGAAAGGCTTTAAAAATTAATGGGAATAAAAATAATACAAAGCTGGTTTAATATTAAACTAGTTGTGTCTGATGTTTTCTGTACAAATGTCTGCCTGATGCATACAATATAGCCTATAGTCCAAATGCCTGGCCAGGAAAACATAGAGACAAGAATATCTTTACTCCAAATACAGTCAATTATGCACCCACATTACTGCAGCTCAGAGCAGATCACTTTAAAAGAATACATGACACAAAAAAGTCCAAGGCAGAATAAAGCAACAATAGCAGTGTCTATGCTTCCTTGCGCCTGCATGTATATTGAAGGGTTATTATGATACAGCTGCCAGCTATTGTGCTCATCTCAACTAACTTAAACATTTCACTTCAGTGCCTAAAAACAACTTTACAAAGCTGAACAGCCTGAAATGGCAAATATTATACATCTCTTTCAGTGTATGTCTCATATGCACACATCTGCCTTTGTAGGAGATGCTGGCAATTAGTCGAGTCTCTCAGAAGATGAAACAGGCAGCGGGACTGCTGCAGGGCTGCCGACTCCAGCAGGAAGGAGAGGTAACTCATGGTCTGAATGCCCCGAACCCGTTCCTCTCCCTCAGAGCACAATCCCCAGCGTGCAGCTGCTCCATCCTGCATCACAGAACGCAGCGGCTCTGCACACTGGTAAGACAAAGCCAATGTATGATTATGGGAAAATGCCTCCTTTTGATAAACACAGAAATCCAGCTTCGGGATGCTCTGTATCAGTAAAGCTGATTCTATGGTTGGACATACACTTAAAAATCCAGGTTACTAACACTCTATATTTTCCAAGCCCTTTTAAACTGTAATCTTTAGAGATCTGATCAGACTTTCCTGTATCAGCTAAAATAGGGAGATACACGCACAGAATCTGGGGTACTGTCTTAAGACAGTGTTCATTGTTACTGTCTGTGTGCTGCACTATGGTATTTGCATAAGTAGGTTTCCAAAAACCTGGGAAGCTGACACGCTGATATTGAATGTATTCAGTGTGCGTATTCTGATACTGAGATAGCAACTAGTTTCCAACTGGTATTTCTGATCAGAGATTTAAACAGCATAAAATGGGCCGCAAGACAGAGGATAATATAGCAGAATCCCCCTGGCTGGGTGAAGGAAGGGTGTTGCAGGCTGGCATCCGTATCAGGAACCTGCTCTGCTGCTGCATATAACTGAAAGGGGGAGTACATTGAAAATAAAAGAGGGGGAAAAAAATCCATGAAACCAAGCCAGTTTCATCTGCAAGATGGAATGAGTCTAAACCTAGAGAATAAACTGCATGCAGATTAATAACGTGTGCTTCTGCCCCATTTGCTGCTCGTTCAAAATATGTGCAGTCACAATGATTCTTTCATAAAGATACATGGCGTGAATTTAGTACCTTTATGTTTAGGAGCCTGATTTTTGTCTGTAGGAATTTTCCCCATCTTCTGCAGAAGGTCAGGCTTTCTTGCCAAGGGCAAGAGAGGTTTACCACACTTCTGGGTTCTTCATAATCTAAACCCATGGGATTAAAAGACAGTTTGGGTTTTCTGCATTCTTTCTTTACATTTATTTTTGAGAGGGAAACCTGGGAGCAAGGGGGATGGCACAGAACTGATCCAGAAATTCAGGACAGAAAGAAATCCCAAAGTTAGTGCAGCCTTGCAAGCGTGAAACCCAGGGTACCAGTCAAGTCACTGACTTTCACAGACCTCACTGAAGAACATGGGTTTCCAGTTGCAAGTTGTACAGATCCAGATCTGATAAGCCTATACATGCAGAATATTTCAGGCTAAATTCTTCCTGACCTTCCCCAGCACCATGCCTCCGGCAAGCTCTCTGGAAACAGCCATTTGAAGTCAGAGAAATCTGGGTCATTGACTTCAATAGAAACTCCGATTAAGGAGGAGATGCTCAGCTCCTGCACCTTTCACTCTACCCTTCTGTTACAGCTCTGCCTGTGGATGGGCTGTTTTATTCTGTGCTTGTGGGTGCTCTTCTATCTCCAGTAAAACCAGTGCCAACTTCCAAAATCAAACAGCCTGAGCATGTAAGAACAGCTATTTCCAACTGTCTTTCTGCAGCGTGCAAGCCAAAAGTGAGAAAGAAAGAGGAATGGAGTGCAGAGGAATAAATGGAAGGATCAAGTTGTTTCCCGTTGGCACCAGCTGGGAGTTGTCCCTATTCAGGGAAAGGTCTGACTGCAGAGCAGGCCAGCTGCTCCCTTATCACTTGTCTCAATCCAGTTCTGTCATCTGGCTGCTCACACCTACTGGGTCTGAATAATTTGCTGAGGCACCAAGGGCACTGGGTGCTTGAAACGGGCTTGAGAGGCTGGTTAATGCTTTACAAGGTTAAGGTTCCTTTAAAAAGCATAGCAGAGTATTTGTTCCCAAAATGCAGTCATCAGAGAGAGTAACACTTGCTGAGTTCAAACCAGGTCAGCTGCCCAGGCAAGTACATGTATTTGATCTACTGTCATGGTGAAGGCTGACTGTAAACTTTGGCAGAGAAAATTATTAATCTTTCAACTCACAGCATATAAGCAATGACTGGTAATACCTATTTTTCTGAGAACTGGAATGCCTTTTGGAACCACACCAGATTACTTAAAAGAAGTTCCTTTGCCATTACCCAAAAGCAGTTCCAAACCTGTCTCTCCCACATTCAATAAACCTTAAAAAGTAAAGAAAATAACAATAAAAGAAGGCGGGGGCAGATGATGGTTCACTCAACAAGCATTTTCCTCCTTGCGAGGAGCCACAGCAGCTCACTCAGCTGCACACCATGTGGGCAATAAACATCAATTTTTAAGTAATCCAGCATTGTTGGTAGCGGCTTTCACTTGGAAAGCTGAACAAGGTCTAATTCCAGCACCTCCACGATGGTGAGGGAAGCAGGGGATAGGCTTTGCTCTTGGGGCTCCTCGACCTTCTCTTCAAAAGCTGTTTTCCAGCTCCAGCGAGGGTGTGGGTATCTGAATGTACTCGTGTGGCTTTTATGTACCTCTGAGTTATGTGTCACATAATGCAGCTGGAAACGTCCCGCTGTCTGAGGCCAATCTGGGAACATTTCTCTGTTTCAGGACAAATCTGAACTAAAACAAAGGCTGAATCTTGAGCCTCTTCAAATTCTCTTCTCTGTTCTTCTGTGCATCTCACTCAGTCCTTTCATCTTTCGTCTCCCACAGGGCCGAGATGAGGATCTGTCAGTAAACCAGGCGGTATTTAAGGTCCTGTAAACCATTTGCTTTTCCCATGTGTCCTGTGCCTTGACCCAAAAGCTTGTTCTCCTGCATTATTTATCCTCTTCACCTTGTTGCTTGTTTTCATCCCCTTACTTCTGCAGTTCTTTCCTCCAGACAGAACACACTTATCAGAAAGCACTTAACAGAGGAACTGACACTGGCAGTGCAGCTGTATCCACGCAAATACCTTATCAGAGGAAGCTTTGCTCAAGTTTGAGGGATTTCTCAAGCTGCATGTAGAGTGCTGGCTCCTTTTTAACCCAGAGGCAAGTGACATGATCAGGAAAAGGGACTGGATTCTTCAGACCAATCTATGTTTAAATACATGTAAGCTGCTGATTGTAAGGTGACTATGATGTACCTGGTTTACAGCACCAGAGCAGGTATCTTTCCATCTATCAGTATCGATATTTATGCTGAGCCATGACTACTGCACAGCCTTCCTGGCCCGCTTTTATTCATGTTTATATGGAAAATACAGGTAGGTCCCCTGGGGTATACTGGTTGAATGGATCCTTGAAGAAAACTTTCACTCAAGCTTTCTGCATAGGGAAGCAAAGCTGCAGTCTTGTTTACAACACAATACCTTGTTTACAAAAGGTATTTTGAGCAGAATTCCCAATTGCCAGTACAAGGCATGGAAACGCAATAGGTTAGAGAACAGGAGCTGCAGCAAAACCGTGGACATGCCACAGCTGTGAACTCTTTAAGTTGTTTTACTTTAAACAAGCAGCACCTTTATTGTAAAACATGCTTAAAACAACTTCATTTGGGGAAAATGTACTTATTCAGTTTTAAAAGCCTGGATTAGGGTAGGTTGAAGAACAGGACTGCTGGGTGGACGCTGCGCTAAGGGGTACCCAACCGCGAGCAGCCGCCCCTGCGCTCCCTCCCTGCAGAGCCGGGCTTTGGCACGGCACGGGGGTGCGACACGAGCGGGACAGCGGCTCCGCGGTGCGCGGCAGCAGCGGCCGAGCCCCGGGGCGGCCCCGCCGGGCGCTCGCCCCGCAGCACCCTCTCGGGCGCAGGGGTCAGGGCCAGGGAGGGCCGCTCGGGGTCAACCCGGGACGCGGCGGCGGCGGCGGCGGCGGCGGGGCCCGCACCGAGACGTCACCGCGGGGCCTCCCGCCGCGGCGGGACGAGCGCGCG